>JABYQR010000017.1:0-279967 GCA_022592445.1 Cytidiella melzeri | reverse complement strand
GCCACTCACGGTGAGTGATGACAAAGGCTCGGGTTGGTAGCTCTTCCAGAAGCTTTTCCAACTTCTGTTTCACCTGTTCGAAATGAAGCTTCGTGTCTTTGTGAAGCTGGTGGTATTTGTCGATGGTGGGGAGAATCGACAAGCGTTGGAGTGTGGCGGTGAGCTTTGGGGTGAAGATGCCTCGAAGATCTTCTGGAGTGTGTTTACGGAAGTCGATGAGAGTCGGCTTTGCTGCTATGAGGGCCGCGCTAGGGTTGGTAGTGGGCCGGGCTGTGAAGCGTTCTGCTAATGATGGCTTCTTAGGAAGATCTGCTAGAGCCTGTGCTCGTTCGCGTGCGGTGCGGGCGGCAAACTCTTTGGATTCTGCGCGGAGTTTCTCAAACTCCTCTACTGTGGGGAATCTGTGCGTGAGGGCCGACCCCTTGGGTTTACGACGACCGACGTAGGAGGCAATAGCCTTGAGTTCCTTCTCCGTATATTTGTGACTCTGGCCACGTGCGTGCTCTGCGTCGAGTTGATCAAACACAGCCTGAGGTAAGGCGCGATGGATCTGGACTTCTCGACGTGCTTGGTTCAGATCCTTGTGCAAAGGATCTGGACAAGCGGTGAAACGGGAGTGGGATTCTTTCGGCACTAAGAATCAACCACGGAAAGTGAACGAGTTAGCGATCAAGCACGTCAAGACGGACGGCGATGGCTTACTCTCAAACGTAGGGGGAATAAACTTTTTAAAACTGGGGGGACAGGAAGGCTTGATCCGAGCTAAGGGCAGTCGTGCCGGTAGCTGTGTGGTATCTTGACCTAATGTCGCGGAGCGACTGCTGCTATGCTGATAACCCTAGAAAGGGAGTGAAAGAGAGAGGAAGGGGGTGGATCTCCAACGACGACAACGAGGTCAAAGTCGATGATGAGCAGGCAAGCAGGCACTGAGGCCGGATACTGGCAGTGCAAATGACGAAGTTAATAGCATGCTTATACTAGGTTACATTGAGTAACTCACCTGGCAGTGCAAATGACGAAGAGGTCAAGATGCAGAACCAGGGAGGGTAAGGGGTACTATATATACTGTGTCTGGGTGGTCTGTGCACCAGTTCCCACACTAGGGACTGGAGTAACTGTGGGACTGGAGTAACAATAGAACAATAAGGAACCCGGGGTAACTGTCAAGGACCTGAGTAACTGTCAAGGACCTGAGTAACTGTCAAGGACCAGGGTACGTAGAACAATAGAACTAGAACAATACAACAATAGAACAATAAGACCTGGGGGAATCCCTGGGGAATCCCCATCAATGGAAGAGGAACAATAGAACAATAGCCTAGGTTGATCTGGAACCGCTCCAGACTGAGTGTAGGGTTTGGGTCTGGACTATTGATAAATAAGGCAGGATGTCACGTGACCCAGGTTAGGGTTAGGTCCGGTAACACTCCTAGCCGGAAAATAAGCGCTCTAGATAGGCGCCTAAGGCTGTAAACTTGTGAAAATATTGGAAAAATCCGGTCTCTGTTGGACTATCCATGTCAGTCTGTTGCCATTGCTCAGCTCTACCATTTTGTTGTGGAGTATATGGTACAGACATTTGTAATTCTATTCCGTGTTCCTTCAGATAATCCTTGAACTCATTATTAATGAACTCTGTTCCACCATCACATCTGAACTTCTTCATCTTCTTTCCTGTACGGTTTTTGGCCCATGACTTGTATTCTTTGAATCTTGTGAACGCTTCATCTTTGTGCTTGAGATAATAGAGCATCCCATGACTAGAAGCATCATCAAGACAAGTCATACCGTATTTGTAACCATCAATAGAAGTTGTAGAATATTCAATGAGATCGGCATGAGTTAATTCTAGGACTTCTGGAGCTCTCGACATAGATGGTGGAAATGGTTGTCTCTTTCCTTTTCCAACTTGACATCCGTGACAAGGAGAAATTGTCGATGGAATAGGAATCTTTTCTTTTAATCCCTTTGTTCCTTTGTGAAGATTTTCGACAATCTTATTCCCTGGGTGTCCTAGTCGATTATGCCACAACGTATAATCATTACGACTAACTTTATTAATTGAGTCTATCTTCCTGACTAGACGTCCTTTAATCCAATAAAGTCCGGCATGATCAGGTTGACCATTTATAATCTCTTTTCCTTCATTATAAATTGTCCATCCTTTCGATGTAACACTGCTAGTGCATCCTAGTTGCAGTGCTTTAGAAGGAGAAAAGAATCTTGTAGTAGCAGCTGGTATATAGAGGACATTGTTCAAAGTTGTGCGATGTATTTTATCTTTCACAAGGATCGTGTCAAGTACGACCGTTCCTTTTCCCAATATTTTGACAGTCATATCTTTACCTGCTACAGAGCATGTAACTGCTACCGTTGCTGGTTGATACGAGATAAAGTTGTCAATTTCATTGGTAATGTGACTAGTAGCACCACTGTCAATGAGCCATTCAACGCTTTCAGTCTCACACGTGGAATAAAGAGAAACGTTGATGATTTCATTATTGTGCTCGAAGACAGGTTTGGTATCTACTTGAAGATTATTTACAGTTGCTTTGTCTTTGCCTTTGCCTTTGGACTTCTTTCATTGTCCTCCTTTCTTTCCTTTATTCTCCTTGTTACCCTGCTTGTTGTTGGTAGAAGATCCTTGCTGATTATTTCCATTACCACGAGACTTGTTCTGGTTAGGTTTCCCTTTATCCCAGTGCTGACTCGTAGTATGGTTAGAAAGCCCACACTTCTTGCATTTTTCCTTCGGTAAACGCGTGGTCTGCGTAATCCGATTCACATTTTCACTGTTTGAACCCTTTCGACATAACTCTTCCGCAAGTATCTTGGGGATGAGCGTGTCAAACTTAATTTCTTCGGGTTTTGCAACAGTGCCAATGTATGCAGAAATGGCGGTTTCATATGACGTTGGTAAAGCCCACAAAAGAATATGAACTTTAATTTGATCATCAAGGTCTAACCCAGCAACTTTGGTATCTCCAATCTTAGTACGGAAGCCTTGAATTTGTACGTTCATATCCTTAGACTCATCAAAAGTTGAGCTAAGTAGATTTCTGAACCCAACAGAGCTTGCTAAGACTGATGTCTTTTCAAAGTCTGTTTTCAATTTCTTCCACACTTCGGAGGCCAAATCCTGTCCTTCAAGATAGGATTGCAAAGTAATGTCAAGGTAAATATTGAAATAAGCTAAAGCGCGTTGGTTCCGAATTTCCCAATCCTTAAGTTCCTTCTTCTCATCAGAAGTGTCAGGAGGTGCAGTAGTCGTACCAGAACCTGAACTGGTCGCAGCTGCTGCGGGTGAGGTAGGTTTTGTTTCGGTTCCATTCACGATTAACCAAGTGTTTGAATATCTGAACAAGCCAATCTGACATGGATAGTCCAACAGAGACCGGATTTTTCCAACAATGTCACCAGTTTACAGCCTTAGGCGCCTATCTAGAGCGCTTATTTTCCGGCTAGGAATGTTACCGGACCTAACCCTAACCCGGGTCACGTGACATCCTGCCTTATTTATCAATAGTCCAGACCCAAACCCTAGACTCAATCTGGAGCGGTTCCAGATCAACCTAGGCTATTGTTCTATTGTTCTCCTTCCATTGTTAGGGATTCCCCAGGGATTCCCCAGGGATTTCCCCAGTTCTTATTGTCTTATTGTCTTTCGTCTATTGTCTTCTGTCTATTGTTAGGGATTCCCCAGGGATTCCCCCAGTTTCTATTGTTCTATTGTTCCAGTTTCTATTGTTCTATTGTCTTATTGTTCTAGCTCTATTGTTCTACGTACCCTGGTCTTTGATAGCTACCCTGGTCCCTTATTGTTCTATTGTTACTCCAGCCCCACAGTTACTCCAGTCCCTAGTGTGGGAACTTGTGCACAGACCACCCAGCCACAGTATATATAGTAGCCCTTACCCTCCCTAGCTCTGCATCTTGACCTCTCTGTCATTTGCACTGCTAGGTGAGTTACTGCATGTAACTTAGTATCATATCTTATTAACTCTGTCATTTGCACTGCTAGTATCCGGCCTCTGAGCCTGCTTGCCTGCTCATCATTGACTTTGACCTCGTTGTCGTCGTTGGAGATCCACTTCCACTTCCACTCTCCCTCTTCTCTGCCCTCGTTTAGGGTTTAGCAGTTTAGCAGCAGTTGCTCCGCGACACAATCATAGCGGTGGACCATTTCTTGTAGTTTGAACCGTCAAAGACGATCATTTGACTACCGCTAATTTTTCCTGGTTCAGCCATTATAACCAAAAGCAATCAAGGATCAAGTCGTAGTACGGAATGTACACTTCAGAGATATGAGGTACTACAGGTGCAATTACAGGTGATGACGTCTGTTTAGAAGTTTCTTCTAGAAGATCTTTGACTTTGGTATTTTCTCCGGAATCTGAGTTCTTATCTAGAGATTGATTGGATGTGTCACCAATGTAAGTTGTGCCTGTGATGATCTCTGATGGTTCCTGATCTATTACTACTTCTGGTTTGTTGTTCTGTGGTTCTGATTCTCAACGATTTGCTAAGTCTAGAAGGTATGAATTGACTAAAGCAGGTACATCAAGACGCGGTACAGATCCTATGTAACCTCCAATGAGTTCTTTCTGATGTTCAAAAGGTTCAAGATACCGGTCCTGTGTTACCAATGCAATAATTCTATAAACTTTGTTTAAATTTGCTTCAAACAAATATCTATAGCGGTTAGGGCACGGTTGTGTTTCACAGGGTCTTGCAACACTGTCGACGTCACAAAAGTTCTCTGAGTCAAAGAGGTGTAATTCGGAATTCGTACACGCTAAAGAAGCCAGAGTACAACGTTACAAACTAAGTAAAGAAAAGTCATAAAGTTTTGTCAGAATGCGCTACGTGATGGTTGTGACTCGAAGCAGAACAAGAGAGAGATAGAGAAAATATACAAGTACACTACGGACTACGCTAATGAAAATGACCGTTTGTAAAAGTATAAAGGTACACATCGCGATATTTTATAGTATACAATGCGCGGTATAGTTCGATTTGCAGAGAGTCCGTTCAAAGAGAAGACAATCCAGGCTCTAAAGAAGGTTCGAGTGCAGCGGGCTCGATCTTTACCTCCTTCATTTTACCTTTGAACTCTTCCTCCCTATGAAAGATGCTCATCCAATCCTCTTTCTTCTCCATACGTCTCTGTGTCAGCCAGACCAGCTGGTTCGCTAAGATGATCGCGACCATTGAAGACCTCCATTGCTGTGTGAAAGTCCGCAACTGAGATGAAGTATGTGTTCCAGATATTGTCACAGTCCGGCCACTGTCCCCTCTTGAGTTTGAGGTAGATGCGGGCACAGGCTGTAATCTCTTTGATCCTCTGAGACTTGGCAAACTCTTCCAACTCCTCAACCATCTCTCAATAGTGTTCGCATTTGTTTCCCATGCTTACAACCATCGTGTCAACAAGTCCCTTAGAGCGTAGGACCAGCTCATTGTGCATATAGTTGGGGTGGTTGACGTGTTGCATAGCGAGGATGGAACAAACCTGCTCCAGCCTGAATACCTCCCCCTTTGTTCCATCCACGCCATAAACCATACCACACGGATAGACAGGCGAAGCCGGCCTAGTGTCAGTACGATCAACGTGGACCCAGTCGTCGAATGAGAAGGTGGGAACAACTGGTTGGGGAGTGAATACCATTGGCCATTCATCTTCAACCTGTTCCTCCTCCTGAGTAGTGGAGGATGGAACCGGAGTAGGCTCGGCAGCTGAAGCGGCCTGGACTACTGGTTCTGAAGAATCATGAGAAACTGGTGAACTGATATTTAAACCGTTCATACCATCAACGATATCTGGAATGACCGGTGTAGGTGGATTGACCATAGTCGAAGAAGTCTGTGGAGATGCAAAATTATTTAATGCTTGGGCAACCATGTCCCAAAGCAATAATCCTGCACTCACAAAAGGTGGTGGCATTGGAGTAGGATGACGATGAGGATGAGGGTGCGACGGCGACGCAGATTGGCGAGGAGGTGCAGCATTAACCCTGGAAGAAGTTTGGGTTTGATGCGCCCTGATTTCCGCACTGACGTTACGAGGCCTTCGTCTGTATAGATCCAATTCCGCCTCTCGATTGGCTTCATCGATAATACGATTAACCTCTCGGAGGTGCCTTTGCCTATCACTCTGCCTGAACCTGTCCCAGCCATGACGACCAAGAAGGCTGTACTCCATCGATTCCATGCGCCGAACTCCGTCCCTGTCAACGTAGTTGACATTGATCCTAGCATCCTGAGCGTCGGTTTGACTCATACGGATAGAGATGGGAGTTGGTGAACTCCTTATCTCCATGACAATGGGGTGACCCATACGGTCAAACCAAGTGTAGTCATGAACGCTGTAGGGATCATTGGGAGAATGGGGAGCGAAGCGGGCATTGACGCGACGGGAAGTACGGCGAGAGTTATTCGGCATCTTCAAAAATATAACGGTTTGGAAGAAAGAATTGAAAGTATAAGATTTATGTCGTCGTATTCAATCCACAACACTTCCCTTGAGAAAGTCCTGGGGATTGCTAATGGAAAAGTCGAATGTGAGTAAAAGTTTTCCACAAGTGATTCAAGACGAGTATGACCACTTGCAACTTCGACTTCTACCAGTCGGTATGATACGACGAAAACATAATGGCGCATGTAAGAAACACCACGAAGTATAGGAGAGTCCACAATCTCTGTGATACCAAAAGTAAAAGTGGACGACATGCCTCAAGAAATTCTACAGCTACAAAAAGCGGCGATTTCTAATTCCAGGACTGACTGACGTGCGCCAACACGAAGGTCCTAGGCCTCTAAGTCACGAGCTTAGAGTGCCACTCAACACTACCCTCCTATTGTACTACTCCGCTGATCTACCACTTGTACAAGTGGGAGCTTGTTCCTCCACCACCGGATTTTACACTGCGTGTTAGGCAGATTCCGCGTAATGCACGACTTGTTAAAGTCGAGAGCCACCAAGGGTGGCTTAAGTATTCAGCTGGGTTGGGAGTGCATACGCAAGGGGCAAGTAGGTGAGGGAATTAGCTGTAGAAAATCAGTTGGGAATATTGTATTCGAAGCAGAGGCAGTCAACCAGTACAACTCTACTACTACTATGTGGCCAAACAAAGTAAAGTAGAGAAACTTACTTATAAGAAAGCTTGGGGGATACTGGTTGATGGATGTCGTTGAGAGTGTGGATGTAGTTAAGCTAAAAGCCGGGGCTCATAACCTAACAAAGTGGAATATGTGTGCAAGGGGTAGAGGCTGTTAAGCTTCGAAGATGAGTCTTATTATTCTTGCTGCTTCAGCAGCTCTGCTTATATACATGTCTGTATCTACTTATGTAAGCAACTACTATACATGTCTACTTCAGCTATTCTACTGTATTACTAAGTGCATGACTCATGCATGACTCATGCTATGAGTGCATGACTCATTGTATGACTAGGCTCAGCACTTGTACCAGAGGCGTACATAATGAGTAAATGACTCATGCTAGTACTTGTCCTCAGATGTATGCTTTAGGCATCCTCTGGAGTCATACGTGCTTTCCATGTCATTTCCTATGCTACTAGAACACAGGCGTACATATATGTATAGTACTACTACAACCCATATCTGTACATCTCAGCTAATGTGATGGTTACTACTTGAGTTTCCATATACAGCTGCATAATTCCCATATCAAGACTGTGGGAACTCTGCTACCTAAAGTGTCCTTGTAATAAGGCGTGGGAAACTACATATCATATCATATTATATTATATAGTTTTAACAAGGGGAAGTGAGCGAGTTCGAGTTTGTCGAGTTCCAAGATGATGCCAATGCGTGCGAATGTTTCGACAATGCGGAGGTAGAGGTGGCGGAGGATGAAGACGTTTGTTCCTAACAAGTCCGATCAAAGGGCGAGAGTACCGTTGTCTACGAAGAACAGCAGAAGGGAGCGCAGGGAGGGGTCTTGTGACGGAAGGAGTTTAGATATGAGGGCGAGAGCGGGTGTGATGGCGAGCGCAGAGAAGTTGGGGGAAAGGCAGGAGCCCTGTCCAATGCCGACTGTGCAGCCGACTTGGTCAGACAGTTGTTCTGCCTACCAAAACTGGGTGGTGCGGTTAGAGAGATGATTGGCGATGAGTAGGCACAGGGAAGAATGGAATCCGAGACGTCGAAGAATGGCCACCAGCAAGTGGTGGTTAATAGAAGGAAAAAATTGGGCGATGTCCATCGCGAGACAGGAGGAATGAAGCCCCGCTCCACGCGCCGCTCGTAAGTGGTGGACAAGAAGTAGACCAGCGTCATCCGTGGAATGGAGACGTACACCCCCGCGCTGGGAAGGGTGTAGCAGCTGGTACCGTATGCAGTCGTACTGCATACGGTTGGCAATCAGTTTCTCCACCAGTTTGCCTAAACAGCTGAGAAGCACAATCGGTCGGTAAGCCTTCAGAACTGAGTAGTCAGTCTTCTTGGGCTTCAGGATGACAATAGTCACCGATGATTTGAACTGCAGGGGCCAAAAACTGTTAGTCACGCATGCGTTGAAGACGGAGAGAAGGTACGTCTCAATCTCGCGGTCAGCGATAAGGGTCTTGATCATTGACCATGTAAGGTGGTCTGGCCCTGGTGCAGAGCGGGAAGACGTTGAGGCAAGGCATTCCCTCAGCTCTTGCCGAGAGAAAGGCGGAAACGCCCTTTCGTCGCGCTGTTCGAGGACGTCGACAATAGAGAGATCGACTAGACAATCCTGTGCCGAGTAAAACTGTTCGGAGCACCCCCTGACGAAGTCGTCAAAGGAGTGTAGGGTGACCCCATTGTTACCTTTAATGTGGGATGCGGTTGAAACCGGACGTGGCTTGCACCACGACGTGAGGTCCCAGACACGCTTTTTAGCTGCCATGTCTTGGATGACGTTGTCGAAATGTAGTCTCTTGGCCTTCCGCACCGCTCGAAAGAAAGCCCACCGGTCCTCTTGCTGATTGGTGAGCCGGAACACTTGAAGAGTCTCCCGGCACTTCTTGTTCCACCACGGCTTGGAGTGGCTGGTGATGCGTGGGATCGACGAGTGCCGATTGAATGCTTCCTGTATAGAATTGAAAAGCATGTTTAGCGAGCGTTCAACATCCTGAGAAGAAGAAAGAGGGTTGTGGATGCGCGTGCGGGCCGCATGAATTCCGTTTCCGCTTCGGAGTTAGGGGGAATGTGCGGGAGTGCGACGTATTCCGGTGTGGTGGGGATGTCAATGATCAGGACAGCGTGGTCTGAGCCCATGCGCATGTTGGCGTCCACAGTAAGCATAGTGAGAGGATGATCCATGAGAGTTGAGTCAATCCACGCCAGATCGATGACTGATGGCGCGAAGCCACGACGGTGTGGAAAGTGAGTGTGCACGTCCGGAGAGTTCAAGAGAGAGACTCTGATGTGAGTGGCCTCGTGTGTGTTGGGATGGCTGTACACATTCAGAAAAAGGTGTTCAGTATTATGAAAGAGGACGGAGAAACACAATAAATGAGGATGTGAGATAATGTCATGGCGGGTCCGCGGGTTGGAACCCGCCCACCTACGGTTGACGTAGCACGCTACTCGTGCCTCTCGGATGTTGCCCACCTCGAGGAGGATCCAGTCCCTTGATTGTGCCTGAGTACCAAAGAACTCATTGCCATGGGGATTCATGGTAGAGGGAGTGTGTTTGAGCACTGCGTACGCAGGCTCCTGGATGAATATGGTGTCTGCTTGGACAAAATGTTGTAGTACGGCTGCGGTATTAGTAGCTGTATGGTTGGCATTAAAAGAAATTACCCTGAATGCGTTATGTGCTGAGTCCGTCATGGTTTAAGTAGCTCTAGCGGGGCCATGGGGTTGACGTCCCATGTCAACGCGCGTGCTCCGGTTAGGTCGTGCGACCTGCCAGATATCGGTGTGAGGAGCATTGCGTGCGGTGTGTGAAGCTGGCTGATGAGCCTGGATCCACTCCCGGTTGCGACGGTGCTGGAAGAAGGGGCAATCAGGAGAGTCTGAGCAGTGAGCCTCACCACAGTTAAAGCATTTGGTATCGGCGAAAGGTGCCAGCCGTTCGTGGTCACATTCGTCGTGCGGTTGCGTGCACACCGGGCACCTTACCACCTGCGAGCGGCAGATGTCTGCAGGGTGGCCCCAGCGCTGACATACAGCGCAACGGGGAGTAGCGGGTCGGAAGTTGTGAGCCTGCACAGCTCGGCAAGTACCACCGTTGAGGTACACAATTTGACGCATTACCTGACGCATGCAGCGAGACGTGGAGCTGTCATAGAAGTCCACGAGAACAGTGCCGAAGGAGGAGCCTTCGGAGATTTGGATGCGCGGGTTGCCGATCATGGTGACCCCTTCCCATGCATATTGGCTAAGTAGGGCCTGTTTAATCTGTTGGATAGACTCGTCAGATGTGGCAGTAGACAGGTCTGAGAAAGGGACGCAACGGTATAGCACACCGTTGCGGAATCGGAACTTTGAGCAAGCCGGAGTGGCATTGCACAGGCCCCTGCACTTGTTCCAGAGAGACTCAATGACCGCCTCCGTTCCTTCGCATGGCGAGGTCCGGAACTGGAGGTGTAGTGCATTGTTGAGCCAGCGCACGAATAAGATATCAGGCGCATCCGGTGGGATGCGCTTGTCGATTTTGGCCTCCTCGTACACGATCGAGAAGGCACTAAGGAGCTGGTGGTCGTTAGGGATATCAGAGACTGAAACGTTGCCGCTGGACGGCTTTACCGTGATGACCTTTGAGGCATTGCGTGGAGCATGTCGAGGGACGGCTCTATTGGGCGGCGAGGGGATCATTCTTGTGGCCATGGAGAGAACAGCCTCAGCTGGGGCATCAGGCAGGGCAGTAGCGAGAGCGGAGGTGATGTTCAGCAAGGTGTTGGCAGGTCGTGACTTGAGGGCCTGCGCGTAGGTTGGGGCTGGTCGGTTGGCCAAGGGGATGGGGGGAGGCCTTGAAGCAGCAGCAAAAGGGAGAGTGGTTTGGACGGTCTGGTGGGTCGGATTACCTCCAACTCTAAAGGGCCTCTGGGTGGTCCCCAACGCGTGTGTAGGGTGCACTGTTTGGGGAGCGGGCTGGACGAAGGTGGTAGCTGGGGCTGCTGCTGTGCGGGGAGATGGAGCAGAAACGCTGCGTTGAATGGGGAGTTCAGCGTCTACCGTGTTGTTCAAAGTGTTGACGAGGCTGCGCAAGTTGTTGAACATGGGCAGGATGGTGCTATCAAATGCTTTCGTGTGTCTTGCTAGCTCCTGCATGCGGTGCATGACTGCCGGCTCGGTGAGGAATGCGGCGAGGGTGGAGAGGGTGGCGGCGAAGACCGGCAATGATTCGCTGATCTGGTCTTCACTGTCATACGGGAGGTAGGCATTGCATGGTGCTTCTGGAGAGACGTCATCTTCCCACAAATCAGCATCTTCCTCGATGGATTGCGGTTCGACGGAGGCGGCAAGTTGTGGGGGCTGCAGGATAAAGCTGACCGGGGTGCTCTGAGGGTGATTGTAATAAGGCGCACCAGGAGCCTCTGAGGGCAGTGGCTGATTAAGTTCAGCTTGGTGCGGTGGGATCGGGGGGTCATATAATCCAGCGATTGCTGGGACGGAGGCAAAGTCATGTCTGCGTCTTGTGGGACGGCAGACATGATGGATTAAGGCGGGTTGGAGCTCTAAGGGGAAGACTTATAACGCGGGTACTAGAATCAGAGATGTTATTAAGGTATTTTAAAGAGGAACTCGAGCGATTAAAGGGGAGGGAGGGGGAATGGTGGCGAGGGAGGCGTTATGTTTAAGCGTGGGAATTTTCTTAGTGGTGGTGGTACGGGTTCAAGAAGCGTCGGAACGACAGAGGTCAGCGTTCCATCTACATCTATGACTACAGTGATGCATCACCGCAAGGCACTGAGGCATGATAAATTCGACGTCGACTAGAAGGACAATGCAGCCCACGATCTAGGTTCGCGTGGGTAGTACGGCTGAGTACGATCTCGAACATTGATAACTTGGGGACACGCTTCCGGCTGGCGACCATCACGACGCTCGCAATGCACGTCAAGCATTACTGCGAACGAAGGCTATACAAAAAGGACGCGCGTAGCTAACTCGACACTGCTGCCAATAGTAGTGTCTGCGAGTTTGGTACGTTGATCGTTCCTTGCTGGACGTAGCGCTCAATTTTTTGACAGTCCTATTGACAGGGGTGCCGATAATTCACACGACAAATTACACACCAGTACAGTCGAGCTGTAGCTGTGTAACACAATATGATACACGAGCAGTGGCAGCTCACGACCCACTCAGACGTCTCTCTCATGGAGCCCATATCACCCAGGCCAAGCACGTCTCCCCGTCCTAAAAAGAAATTTAGCCTGCGCAACATACGCGCACGTTTCACGAGCACCGGAAATGTTGACCTGGACGAAGACCTGAACGCGGCCGTTGAATGGAGCAAGCTGCAACCCCAATCAGCTGAGCCAAAATTGTTCGAGACGGTGCATCCATACCCGTACTCACCAAGCGGGTTTTCCTCAGGGACAAGCAGCCCGACCACTTCTTCTCAAAATTCCGCTCGCGAACGAGTGAATAGTCAACCACTAGTCCCGCTTACGCCAAACAGGTTCAATGGCACTGTGGCTACCTCACCCAAACGAAAAACCATTGACAGGGTGAACCCCGTAAACAGCAAGACCGGCATTGATGGAGTGCAGGGTAGTAAAGCCGACCCGACAAACAATTCTTCCGATCTACCATGGCACTCCCAGGTTCGATCTCCAGGCTATGTGTCGTTGGCTGACGGCCATACCCGGCGAGACCATCACGCTTCAAATGCATCGGGCGTGCTGAACAGTGTGGCTGATGAAGGTATGCCATGATGTGTTTTCCAAGCTCTCTGATTGATCTTTTCCAAGATACCGACGTTATTAATCGCAGCGTATCGGTGTCGGGCGAGGCTCATGTGGTCGCCGCGCAAACGATGGTTGCATTCGCACCCACGGCAGACCCCGGTACAACCTTGCAAAAGATGAAGAGTAGCATGAACGATCTTCCTGTGGAGATTCCAGGGCTACTGAACGCTCTAGATGAGATAGCAAAGATCCACGTCTCGATTTCTAGTGAGTACGGCTGTGCGGTGTTCTAGATAGCTGGTCCCCTCACACTGCCAACCATAGTCGTAGTCCTAGCATTCAAGGCTGCCTATAACATGGAGAGGACCCGACGTGAGAATGATAAGCGGATTCTGTTGCTCTATGTAGCGATGAAAGACATGTTAACCGCCCTACTCCAGTGAGTGTGTATTCTCCTGGTGTTGTTCTCATCAACTCACATCCTTAAGGCTGAGAGACGTCCGGGATCCCCTCCAGGTCGGCCCAGATGGTCATCCGATACGTTCGAGGTTAGAATCTGTATCGAAAATGGCTGCGCAGGACATCAAAGAGTGCGCTAACACCTGCGACACGTACTTGAAGAAAACCCTTGTGGTCAAGGTGCTTAGAAGTCAATCATGGGAAGCGAGGCTAGCGTCGTTTCTCAGGGTTTTCGCTCAAAGACGTCAAGACTTTGAGTTCGCACTGATGATACATACTGCGAATACGGTGGACTCCATCAATGCTACTGTCAAGGACATGAATCAGAAGTGAGTACTAAATGTCAAGATGCTAACACTTCCTGTTGATATTATTCATGCAGGATCGCAGAATTGACATCCATGGTGCTGGATGTCTACCGTCGTGAATGGACGCCGCCGGGTGAAGTGCAGCTTGCTCGGAAGGTGAAGGAAAAAGGAGGCGTGAAGTATGTAGAGAACAGCGATGCTGTATTGAGCGAACTGGCAGGTCTTGAAAATCCTGGCGCAGCTGATAAGGTATGAATTCTCGTCTGGGCATCTGTTTTTGCCTTTGAACGAGCAGACTAGATTCAAACTACGGGCGGTCACGTTGTTAAGCTCCAAGACCGTTCTGCAAAGGAGTCCACATTTACGCTACAGGACCTCAAGGATGAGCTGCATGAGGGTTGGCAAGCTGCTGTGCAAAAGAACATGGAGACTTTCGAGGGCAAGTTCGCGTTGTATCAGCGGCAACTCCAGGAGGAATTGGCGCGGGTTATACGGGAGGACAACAACCGGATTATCGACGAGCTGAATAGGGGCCCTCATGACAAGATCAAGGACGAAGTGAGTACGATCCCTCTGGCCCCTCTAGTAATGCTAAGGTTATTTGCGCTCCTCAGGAATTGAGAGCTGTATGGAAAGAGATGGTACGCGCAGACACAGATATTCAAAACTGACGTAGCTGAATGAACGGCATATGCTAGGATTGGAAGCTCAACGTGAAGGCGCGTTTGTTTGTAATGACCCTCCGGGACCACTACCGGGACAAAGCCGACAACGCCGCGTTGTCTTCTTTCAACCCTGGCGCTGCCAGCGACGACTGGGCATTTGAGTTCATCAATGCCAAGTATCTACAGCCGATCATGGAGGCATTCGACGACGACGGGTCTGGCTATGTCACTTATCAAGAGGTGAACGAGTTTGTGGACTCACGTCCAGTCGAACTCAATTGGAGTCTTCCGCATTGGGTCGCATACTGGGCGATCGGTATGCACGTCGATTTTCTATACATTTTCCTCCGATGGCTCAAGTACCATTTGATAGGTTGGCAGGCTACCTCAGCCAAGTATGGCGAATATATACTAGAGTTATTCAATCATCTGTTTTCCATGCGCTCCAGCCTGCTGCCCGAGAACCGGTACTGGGCGGATTACTATCTCAAGACTGTGTGGCCAGTCGCTTTCGAGCTCATCAAATCGTTTCGTCCTGCCAACGTACCCGAGCACATCGAGGCGAAATTCAAGGCTTACACGGAGCATGAAGAGAGCCGGATGCGCAAGAACCTTGAAGATATTCGCTTCGACATTGATGCTTTGGATACTGTCTACGTTGTAGCAGGCCCAGGAAGAATCGAAAAGGCGAGTATTGATTCATTGCTCGGTGGAAATGGTGCTAAACGCCTTACAGTACTTGTTCACTCTGGTCTATTTGCTTCTCAAGCGAGATGTCGAAGTGTTCCATATCGCTAAGCAGAAGGTGCTTCACAAGGAAGAGCTACTAGATTCCGCAGACAGTTTGCTTTGGGTGTTCCGCGCCGTAAATTATCGGTACCTCGACTTGGCAGGTTCGAAGATTAAGCTGTACTCCCGGATTTAGCAAATACTAACTATTCCCTTTTAGCCCTTTTCAAGCAGAATCACCTCAACGTCGACAGTCAGATGAAAGTCATCGCTTGTGGCCTAGTAAGTCATAGTCCACACATTCCAGCACTTGTATATTCACGAGCTTATTTAATTTAGTTTGATTATCTGCACAACTCATCTTCGTTGTGGACGTGGAGAAACATGCAGCTCGCAGCCTCAGAGCCTGAATCCTCCTGCGACAAGGACTTCAGCAAGTTCGACCAGCCATTTTTAAACGTGCTTAACTACCCTCTGAAGGACGATCACCGTTTCAAATGTGAACTCTACGAAGCTAACGTTGGTTCGAGCAAGGCAGTGTGGGAGGCAGATGCACGGGCAGGTCTGCCTGTACGGGCACTGTGAGCTTCGAGTTGAAACGTGGCACGACTATATAACTAAATTGGGATAGCCTAGGCGAGTGGAATGGCTACGTCTACACCGAAGACCAGTATCCATCGCAGCTCATGGTATCCTTCCGGATTCACGCTGTCCCTTCCAATCCCGAATATTTCACAGCATCTGGTATGCACGATGGCGTTACATTCCAGGTATCTGGAAGGTGCACCCTCGTCGATGAAAGAGAGGTACAGGTCAGGTTTTCTATCAGATACAGCAAGGAGTATAGCACGCAATACTTTTCCGGCTACTTGGACGCGTCTGGGACTATCGCTGGGACAGAAGGATGGGAGGAAGACGAGCAATCTCACGACCATCGGTTTTTCCTGAAGAGACAACTTGCGAAACGGTTTCTGCGATATAGGCCGTTGCCCTCAGAGCTGCAAGAACACAAAGCTCGTGCTCTATGGAAATTCGCCATCAACGCCGCAATACACCACATTCGCAGGCAGAATTGGACATGGGAGTACATACTCGAAAGAAGGGAGACACGCATGCGGTACATCGAGCTGAGCATACGGTATACGGCCTACGGACATCGGCCGAACGAAACTGAACTTGCAGAGTGGACTAACCTGTTGCGGAACGTTGCTCCCATCGACGCCAGTTTCTTCCGAATACTTCGTGAGCATCAACTGAAGACCATACCAAATCAGTCAGTGCTGTGTCCTTAGTTCTGCCCGACAGTGGCTGACGACTCTGTAGCGATTGCTACTGTCGCGGGTGCGGAGGGAAGATAGGAGGCGCGCGGGTCGTCTGTCTCGACTGTCTCTCTTCTGAAAGCGAAGCCAAGACAGTGGATTTCTGTGACAACCCTGCCTGTCCCCAGACTACCTTCGTGGTTGACATCAGGGATCCAGAAAAACGCCACCTGCCTACTCACGACGTTTTCAAAGTACGCAGTGTACTGCATTTGCGAGACGTTCCTGCTGTCAGCGAGCGTGTCGGTAATGCGCTGAGCGTTGCGAGAGAATACTTTCAAACGTCGATTGGGGAGATAGAAGACACGCCGATGTCTGCTCGTATCAACGGTGGCTTTTATATGGACGATAATACTTTAGGTGAGGTGTCACACACACTACGCTACGCTGAACGCTTACTGTGTACTCATACTTCGCCCGTTGACAGATGCATATTTCGACGATAAATCTGAGCATATGGTTCAGCTCAATGGCCATAGTAACGTCTCCTGCGGCATATGCCAAAAGTCTCTCGAACAGCCCTGTTGGTATTGCGCAGACTGTTTTGCCCTAGGTGATCACCTTGTGTTTTTCCGTTTCCCCGTGCTGCCATCTTACATATTGGGCGAATTTGTAGAGAAACAATTGTACATCTGCGAAGACTGTGAGCCGAAGATGCTACTACGCTGTGCGGAATGCGATAGGCCGTATAAACAGCCGACGTGGTATTACGGTGCATATGCAAGTACGTCGTTCAGACTTGTTCCCCACCGCGGTCGGCAGCTGATTTTCATTTCAATTTCGAACTAGTTGACAATTTCTTGTGCAGCACATGCACCGCGCGCCGAGTGGAAGCTACTAGCTCGTTTGACCGCAGCAAGCAGCATAGCTACCTACACACCCTTGTGAGGTGCGCACGAAAGCCGCCATCGGACGCGAAAGCCGCAGAACGGTCTGCTGAAGAGCGTATGGCCGCTCTAGAGCAGACTGTGTGGGCCCTGACAGGAAACGTCGGTCGGGTGGAAGAAACTCTCAGTCGCATCGAAAGACTGCTGTTGTCGACATTGGCAGGCAAACAGTCAAGTAACGGCACCAGCTGTCCACATTGCCATCCTTCGTAGCAGACATATACACGTAGGGATTATCTACATTGCTGTCATCACAACCGTCCATCATCGATATATGCACAGACGAGACAGTAAAAGCTACTGTTCGAAAATCGTCTGGGATGACACATGAACGATCGAATATTATCATAATTCTACAAGAGCTGTTGCCCATTCCAGATTCACACACACAGTCCCATTCCTAACCAGACAAGAAGGCATCAATTTCAAGGCGGGTAAGAATTTCACAAGTCCTCTTGGAAACGACTATCCGCTGGGGCAGGCCCAGCTTCAGTGTGACCATTGACAGCATTGTCTTCATCGCTATCAGCTGCAGCAGGCTCGTCGCCTTGAGTGACGTGCGCAGCCCGCCCCTCCGGCGCCTTCTCCTGCTGGCGCAGACTAGGTTTGCGGGCGGCATTAGTATGACCGTTCGCGGCAGAATCGTCATGATTGCTGTGCTGTGACTTTTTATCGACCTGAACCGGAGAGAAAGTTGCTTTGAGCACTCGTTCGAGCATATGACAAAACGGGCGGTCAAGAATGAAAGCACTTACCGAGTATCCGCCCATTTTACTCTGGTATTGCGGCAGTTCTTCATCTGTCTCAGGGCCATCGACATTTTCTCTTGCTTGAGCATACATGCCATCATCATCCTCATCCTGTTCTTCTTCAATACTGGAACCCTCTTCTTCCGAATCATTTTCCTCTTCATCGCTTGCATATCCGGCTGCGCGTACGGCAGCTTGGACAGGCCCACTTCTCTCTACGGACTCGCTTGCTACCAGGTAGCGCGCGCATAGCATACGAATGTCGTTCCACCATTCCAGCATGTCATCATGAGAGCGACCACGGAACGTCCAAGCAGGCCCGGAACCTTTGCGACCAGTAAGACTGCCTGCCAAGCTACGGAATGAGCCCGTCTTCGTCGTGCCGGTACCGTCTTTGCGACCTTCGATGTGGAACTTATGTGATGCAGCACCTGAAGCGCTGGGTGGCCCGAGCGTACACATCGGTAGAAAGAGACTGAACGTTGGGTGTTCCGAGCGATTAGGATCAGAAGAAGAGTACTCGTGCAGAAATCCTGCAGGAGTGAGAACAAAATATGCCTCGCGGTAGGCACGAGTGAATCGCTTCTTGCGTTCGAGTAATCCAGTGTGGACAGCAAGAACGCTCGGGTCCTCCTTGCTTGGGTAGTGGATGTTGGCAGGGTCACGGAGAGGAGTCTCGGGGTCGATGAGATGGTCCTCACGAGCAGCGAACGCAATCCATTCGCGATCGGGCGCGAGCGCAGACATGGACCGCTCAAGTGATTTCCATATATCCTGAATTCCTGTGTCCATGCGAGACCGCCATTCTTCATATGTGGCCCAGGCCGACTGTATAGCCTGTATTAACGAGGCTTCAAATAGAGCCGAGGAAGATTGAGTGAGCAGGATAGATTTCTGAAGTGCGTTTTCGGTGTGGACCTGCTTTACAAGCTGCCTATACACCGCTTGGTTGGCAACATAAGGATCTGTTTTCGCGGTAACGCTCATAGGCGTATTCTTGAGAATGGAGATGTTGGTGCCCAGGTCGCCGATAAGCTTCGCAGAAAGATCGCGCTCCTTGGCAACTGAGGTTGCAAGCTTTGCCGTATCATTTTGGATGTTCTAAGAAGGACGTAAGACTCAATGACGCCACGCTCGAAGCAAAACCAACCTTGATGTGGGCCTTAATCTCAACGCGCAACTTCTGCAGATGCTGCACGATGGAGCCATCGATTGTTCTACCCAGGTTGGCGTGTTCGTCCGCGATGGCACGCGTTTTGTCACGAATGTGGTAGTACACGTCCTGTGAAAGCACGATGAATTCGTTAGCAAATCCAGTGAGCCACACCGCTGGTATACTCACCTGCAGACCTCCTTCACCCAAGAACTGGTTCCCAGAACGGAATGGAACTTGAATCACAGCACCGAGCTTGGTCATTTCTCTTGCAATGTTGTTCTCGATGTCTGCAAGCCCCTGTGCAAAAGCCTTAACGTGATAGATTCTCACTGAGTGTTGAATGGAGCTGACCTCAAAATATGCGATGAGCTGCTTCACAATAATCTTCCACGCCGAAAACCTCTCGATGAGAATGTCGGAAGGACGAAGGTCGTGAGGAGCGATGTTCTTCTTGATCAAGCTCTGCTGCCTGGACACGGCTGAGCCATGTCTGCTGCTGGCTCGCGAAGTAGCGCGAGATATCGAGACGGAGTCGTTGTTCAAATTCATGATGTTGAGCTCGTCGTGAACGTCAACGTCGAGAGGTGGATGTTAAGGCGAGAGGAACTGAAGGCGGCGCGTTCAGCTTCAAGGTTGGTCAGTTTATATGATTCCATGATGCGCATGACATGTATGACATCACAGTGAGCGCGTCGCTTGGTGACACATTTGTCACATCCGAGTTGTCACTCGTACGTATACACACCCGTTAAGCCCAGCTGCCAGGTGTAGCATCGCTGTGCACGAGTCAAAACTTACATACAAGCAAGGGTAATGTAGATTAACAACAAGCCCATACACATACATAGACAGCAGGAGGCAACTCTCTAAGATCGTGGCAGTAGACAAAAGCCACGTCCGCTATCCGTTTCGCCAGAGGTCAAGGCGAAAGGTTGAAATAAGGAAGGCATGAGAGAGTGTCTACTCTTCTTTCTTTCCAACCCTCTTCTCGGCTTCCTCAATAGCAGCTTTGTCAGTTTGCGGCTCGGCAGCAGCTAAGCAAAACGTCATCAGCACGCGAGTCGTCAGCGAGTATTTCAATGCGTACCTCCGAACATGCCGCCAGCACCCTTGAACGGCCTCTTTAAGTCACCTTCAGCAGGTTTGCCTAGAACCCAGATGGCGACAGGCTTGGCCTCGTACAAGTTCTTCAAGCCCATGAGAGATTGGATAAACAATGGCTGGGTATAGCTAGATAAAGGACACGTAAGCAATGAACGCCAGCTCAGGCTGATATTGAGCGGGTGAACACATACTGAAGGTACCCATGAAGAACTGCCATCATAGCAATACCAATATATACTCCTCGGACGAGCTTGGAGACCTCTCCCAGGTCGTACTCACGGTGGGTAGTCGTAACAAGCTTTCCCGGTTCTTTTGTCTGTCAGAGCGTAGTTGCAGTGATGTTCTGAGAAATGACAAACACGGGTTCATACCATAGGGCTGCTTGGCTCAACTGTCGTATACGTAACGTCAGAGGAAGTCACACGCAAGATGTGCAGCTGAACGCCAACGCACCATACTTTAGCACCGTCAAATCGTTCTTCTGCTTGATCTGGCACGGGCAGAACAGGGAGAGTCTCGGTCAGTGTCAAGAAATAGCTCTGTCACACGATACCGAACACACCTTAACGGAGGTAAAGTAGTACGCCCCGAGAACCAAGGCTTGAACGACTATGTACGCAATGCGCACTGATAGCAAAATCTGAGGGTCCTCAAAGTTGATTTTGCGGGCCACTGGGCGGATTCCATTAACACGTCAGCACAATTGAGTCCTTCTGTCTGGGCCAATTTAATCACGTACCTTGCATGGCGCCGAGGGAGACGACGAGGTTGGTAGTGGCGGAGTTCATGATGTGTAGAAGGGAGCGGGATGAAGGAGAACAGGAAAAGTTTCGAAGACTACGAACAGAGCGAAGTTGAGGATGAAAGACCAAAAATCTGGGAGAGAATTACGATGACAGTGCAAAAGGAAGAAAATGGGCGCCTGAACATGTTACGTGGCGAACTCCGCCTTTGCCAGATTTCACTTGCTATATCAGGCAGGTACTGTTGTTCACTCGCTGTACGATCCGAAACAGACGTCGCATTCTTGGGGGATATCAGACTCGATGAAGACCTCAGCAAAACATGAGAGGTACAAGTGCTATTAACTGCGAGTAACATAACGATACACGAAGTCTAAGATATCTTATTCCAACATACCCCATGTTGCAGTAAGCAGTTGCCACTCTTTTATTATAATCGTAGCCCACAGCACTAGCCATTGTGATCGACGACTAAAGCTTTCGTGTCCTGCCCAGCAGCGGTTTCCCCACGTGCGCTCTGTGTTTTTGACTTATCCTGATGTCCAACAATCCCCGCAGATCTGAGGAAAATCGCCGCAAGAAGAGAGCCTATCATGCCAATAGCAAAGCCACCCCACATTGCAGCTCTGTATGCGTTGAGCGGTGCCATCGGGCCAGGCGGAGGTGCGCCTGGGGTAGAAAACGGTGGAGCTGGCGGAGGGAGCCCCATAGGGGGGACAGTTCTTTGCCCACTCATGCCATGACGCATAATCTTTGATGTCTCAGAGTTGAAGATGATAGTAGTGATTGCCAGGCCAAAGGAGGCTCCGAGCTATTGGAGAATGCAGCCCATCAGCGAGATGCGCTCAAAGCCAGAGAATTTCACTCATACCTGACTCATCGTCTGGAATAAAGCGCCTGCAACGCTTTGTTCTTGGGGCAGACTGATCTTGGCTACAAACAGCGTCCCAGCTGCGAACACGAAATCGGCGCCGAACACTGATACGACGGTGGCCGGAAAGCCAAACGCCCAGTATGGGGAAGACGGTCGGATGACCGCAAACAAGAGGTTTGCTGTCGACGTCAGCAAAGTTCCGCATACTGTATAGGAGTACACTTATGGTCAGTTGACTGTAGCCACTTGTTGACGGTTCACGAACCGATGAGAAAAACAACCTCTACTCTCCCGACAAGCAAGGCAACAAGGACGTTGCATATACACCCCACTATTGACATTGGAAGCAGACGCACCATTGTCAGAATGGGTGACAGGTGGAGGAAGTTTTGGTAATATAGCTATACTTCGCAAACAGCAACTTAGCGGGGGAGCATGCAGTATCCAAGGGTCGATACTAACCTGAACCCAAAACGCCCAGCTAAGGAAACTACTCCACTCCAAAAAAGCTATCCAAAGGATGACAGCCATCCGCCCTTGCGATCGAGTCCAGATAGACAACTTCATCAAAGGGGGAGGTGTCCACATCGAGTGGACGGCGTCAGAGCTGTCTTGGATGTTCTCCAAATATGCTTGCCATATTACAAATAATATTAGTAAGATCGTGCCAAGTACTAGACCGGCGATAATGTAATCAGTCTCCCAGCCTTGAGGCGCTATACTCCCGTCACTGAGCACAAACACGATGAGAACCAGTCCTGCGGTGATCAAAAACGCGCCGATCCAGTCGACTCTTTGATCTTCTTTCTCTGGTGGTACGTCTTTGTCGATAAAGATGAGCCCGCCGAAGAAAATTAGCAGGCTCAAACCCGAGATGAGGAAAAATGCAGATCTCCATGATGGCTTGGTAAACTCGGTAAGTGCGCCTCCAATAACGTTTCCGATAGCTGCGCCGATGGGGGCGCCAGCTGCAAACGTCGAAAATGCGATAGAGCGGGCGCGACTGGGAGGGAATGCGTGTGCAAGGATTCCAAGTGATGCGGGGATGACGGCGGCGCCTCCCATACCTTGCACACCTCGTAGAACGTCCAACGTGATTTCAGTTTGAGCGAAGCCAACCCCGAGCGAGAAGACACCCATGATAGCAATGCCTCCCAGGAAAACTAGCTTGCGACCGTACAAGTCGGCGATCCGGCCGAAGAGTAAGAGAAGACAGCCCTGGGTGCAAGATTGAGTACGAGCAGGAGCAAAATTGCGGGTGGTGCATACCGAGCTGAGAGAGAATGCAGAGGCAATCCACTGCAGCTTGTTCTCCATTATACGGAGATCACGGCCTATGGTAGGTAGGGCTATGGAAGCTGAAGTCGCGCTGGCCGTCTGTTGAAGATATATCATGATGTCAGGCCACTACGCGCTGCATCAAGTCGTGATTATAAGGAAACTTACATTCAAAATCATGGCAAGGGTGCATACTGCACCTAGAGCAATAGACCGCCATCGACCTCGCAAAAGCGCATTGGGGTCCACTACATCCTCTTGTTTCACTTCTTCCGATCCTGACATCGGGAATTTCCGAGTCAGTCGCGACTGGGAAGGGTACGCCTTCTTCTTTTGCGAGTACCTGCACTTTGTTGAAAGGACGATTGTTCACAGACTTTGATGTTACTTCTCAACTTATGTATACAACCAAAAACCTCCGAACTCGGAACATGATGTGCGATCAACCGCTCTTCCGGCGGCACATCACCTCGGTGCTGATAGTACGATAGCCCGGCCTCAGGATTTCGTGCGTCCTTGCAGTAGCAAGGTGTTGCATATCTAGACTCGAATTGCAAGCACACTGAGAGTTGAGTGCGTGAGGAGCAAAGGAGAAAGAAAAAGGGCTCACAGTATGTTTGTTCTGAGTCTGCATCCCACTATCTGCGGCGGCCGACGTAGAGCGTTACGGTTGATAATATGTGTGAGTGTAACGTAAAACTCAGCATTCCGGAGTCCGGACGCTGTCGATCAGGTTACAATGTTCCGTACTATCGTACTCACTGCGACATACCGCGTGATGTACTATGGCACAGCAAGACTGGTGTCTCCGACTCATCGCAGTCGCTCAAACTATACTTACTAAGATATACTTTACGCGCAAAATAGTGCTGCTGCAGATCTCTAGCGTATCGGGCCGCAAAGAGAGCATGAATGAAGCGTGCAGGTTTTGGCGCTGCTCGTAATTGCTTCATTGGTAGTTTCATGGCCAGGTCGTCGAGGACGCTAGCAAGAATGCTTCTGTACTGTTGAGTTGCCTGCATAGAGACACTGACAATTACAATGTTCTGGTGAACGGAAGAAACATGCCCTTTCCATGGTTGTTAATGACTTGGCAGTAATGGCGAGTTCTGCATGTGTATTCCACTGAGTAGGAGAGAAAGTTATGTAATTATACATAAGTAAGATGGTCGCAAATTCGATGATGATGCTGCTTACCCTTTTCTAAAAGCACCATCGACTGACGTCACGGCAAACACTCTAAGCGCTACTATGGGGCAGTAATTCTGCATATAAATCCACTGGCTGTGACCCCAGCGTTCGCACAACGCTCGAAACGCACTCGTAACTCTCATCATGAGCCAGACCGACTACCAGACTACGAATTACCCTACAAGCGGCGACTGTGAGTCTCAAGTCCTGTTCCAATCCAAACATGCTGACCTTTGACAATCAGCCACCGCGTCTGGAGGCTATGGTGCCGCCCCAGAAAGAACATGGTCGACTCAGGCGCAGAGAGGTGGAAGCGACGCGAATTCGAATGGCCTCATAGACCAGTCCACCACTGGTGGGCGAATTGAGAACGCGATCCAGGACGCCGTGCAAGGCACAGACGCGGCGACAAGGGAGCAGTACGCCCACGAGTCCAAGAGAGACTTCGGAGTAGAGAGTGGAGATAGCTTGGATCCGTATGGGGGGAATCCTGACAATAGAAACGAGGCTGAGGATTTCCTAGCATCCAAATACACCGATAGCCGGGGAAGAGAATACGAGGGCGGGGCGTCCGCTGGTGATGCCTAAGGTTTCTCACCGATGTTACGCGATGCATGACCATGCTGGTCGCGCATTGTATTCATTGTATTTCTATGAAGAATCATGGCGTTGGTCTCTAATTTCTTTGCTTTGAATCGGAATGTAAGAGTTGAAGTTCCAGTAGCAAATCATCCGGTTGGCCACGTCACTCAACTACATCTTTTCTACACCTGGTTGGATTGAGTAGACCTCGGGGTAAGAGAACGGTGGTATTGTGCACATGGGTAATGCAGAGAAAGACGCAGAGTGGGCTGAGTAAGCCCACAGCCGCATCACCAACTGGCCACAGCCAAACAAGGCCAAACAGGCTCCAGTCAGATCACCCGCTCGTGGCGGAGACCCGACCACCAACATCAACAACGACGAACACGCAGGGGACGAGGGCAACACATCTAACGACGCTCGACGAACAATCTCATCTAGTCCCAGTAGAAGACGGTCGCTAGTCCATCCGCCCTTGAGCACTTTATTCACCTACCTCGCGATGCGCGAGTCCAACTTCGCCTTTCCGGCCCAGAATCGGGCATGCGTCTGCATAACATCTCAGCTATATGATCGTAGAGGTGCGTGTCCATGGCTCAGGGCTGCTGAGTATCTGTCCAAACTGTCTTTTCATAGCTCTCGATACAAACGCACCGCTGCCTCTTTATAACTCCTTGTCCCATCTCACCTACCTCACGTCAACTTCACCTCGAATCCGCGAGATCATGACAATGGATGGCGGCTTAGAGCGACTGGTACGCATTTTACATGATTTTTGCTTGTGTCCGCCTCCGCCAGAGAACCCGGCTATCCTCTACGGCCTCTCCGCCCCCAAAGCAAACCCACCTAAGCTGGTACCGGCCCTGAACCCCAAATCATTCGACAAGCAAGCCGCCTACCGCTTTTCGCTTGCCTTCCAGTCCGTGGTGAACATTGGGGTGCGAGGGAGCGAGCAAATTCGAGGTCGTGTGGTACAAGCTGGGACATTGGATGTAGTAGGTTGCATCCTGGAAGCGTGGCTGGCTAGCAAAGGTTTTGCGGTTGGGCCCAATGCGATCGCAGGCGGTATGCATAGGGAGTCGAGGGAGCAGCGTGTTGCGCGCAGGCAGGCTCAGCATGAGTTGAGGCAGCGTGAACAGGCCCAGCAACTGGCCCGAGCGCTGCAGAGACAAGTTACAGTTGAGCGTCAGGGTCGCGAGCGATCGGTACCGTCAGCAGAGGTACGTTTTGTGCTATCTTTCGTTGTTTACTTTTCATGCTGAGTTATTGTACTTAGGACGATTCGATGGATTTGGAATCGACGTCGGACGGGCGCGACACTTCGACTGAACCATCATCGCACACGACACCCCTGGGCACCAATACTCCGACCGGCGCTGTTATCGTACCGAGCAGAGATCGTAGCGGTACTATCATCGCTCGCCCAGTCTGGGACCAGACGCCTACTGTCCCGCGCGGGCGTGCACTGCGACAAGCTAGCAGATCCGCTGTTCCCTCTGCCTCGGATGGTCCATCTGCAACACATTCAGCTGATACCTCCAGACCAGACACAGAAACTGAAGACGATGGCGACGTTGATATGGATCATGATAGCACGCGCGAGAGCGATGCTCCCGTGTCCGGTGCGTCTTCGCCTGAACGTCGGGACCTCTCGGCGGATGCTGCTACTATTCGTGCTGCTGCCACGCATACCCGGCGTGCTGTCGGTATCGTGTCTGATACCGGTCCTACCGCAGCCGGCGCTTCTCTGGATATGAACGCAGATGCGCACATTATCATTAATGATCAGGCTGTTACTGTTGAAGGTGTCGGCGTCGAAGATGGCATGGTATCACTGGAGACGAACGATGACTTTGCGATGGGCGCGCCTCCTGGTGCGCCAGGCGCAATCAATCCGGGGCCTACTCGAGGAGAACCTCACGCCGCGGAACGGACACCAAGGGCGGGGACGATCACACTACCACCACCAACAGCTCCCCCAATTCCTTCCGTCCCTGCTACAGTCCGTGTAAGGAACGCCGATGGAATAACCACCACTGGAGCAGGACGTTTGCATGGAGCTGCGGCTGGTCCTGCCAACACTCGAGCTGGCGGTGCTGGGGCTGCTCTTGCGGGTATGCACCACCACCACCACCACCACCGCGACTCAGACACCGGGCCATATCGCGACGAAGACGTGCTGCTTGCTCTCCAGTTGCTCGCCTATCTAAGCAAGTATCCCCACGTCAGGCAGGCTTTCTATAAACCACGCGCTGCCTTCCATCCCGCCACTCTACAAGAGGCCACTTTTGACGATTTGTTCAAAAACCAAGCTGGACCCAGCACTGCGAAAGCTTCGTCGACCTCTGCTACTCCAGCGAAGGAGCCCAATGCGTTTTTGAAAGCTTTCGCCAGCGCAACAGGGCGTGGCAAGGAAAGGGCGGCAGTCAGTCCGGGCATGTCCCACGCACCGAGTGTTTCTGCGACCAGCTCTGCTCCTTCTGCTACTCGCATGACAAACGTCTTTTCTTTGGTCGAACGGTTCACCTACCGACCTAGCTCATCTGAGATGGAAGGTCCGAATCCACCGCCTACGCTTCCTGGGGAGATTCAGTACTGGGCAGGTGTGATCATGCGGAACGCTTGCCGGAAGGATGACCAACGGGGAGGCATCCGGCAATGTGCCAATAGTGAGTACTCATTTCCTCCCATGGTCGCCGTCTCCTCACAAGCCTCTCATCTTCCCAGTGATGTGCGGCAAGTGGGAATCGTTCCCTCGGGAATTCGCCAAGTGCCGCCGATGCCGAAAGGCGAAATACTGCGGAAAGGAATGCCAAAGCGTCGCATGGAGCGAGGGACATCGGTTCTGGTGCAGCGCGAAAGACCCCGAGGATGGCGAGGATAGAGAAAACCAAGGTAAAACTGTTCGTCATACACAGCTGTTGATGCAGCTCAATTTTCCCTTTTTACAGCAGGACGTGCGGAGAGGCGAGCTCAGCGCGAACAAGAGCGAGCTGCTCGCGTGCAGGCACTGGAAGCGCAATTGGGAGATGAATTTACACGGCCAGGCCGAGTCGTAGTTGCTGTCCCCCCTGGTACCAATCCACCCCCTACTATACCCGGCCCAATGAGCACCGTCGTGCCTGAGGCAAATCGCATTCGCCCAGGAAATGTTCCAGCGACCTTTGGCAATTGGACGTTCAGCCCCTTGACTTTACGGCGTCCGCGTAGGCCCGAAGATGTTACCACGAACCCGTCTGAATTTGCCAATGCTGCCAACGCTGTTACCATCCGATGGAGACCACGCGACAACACCAATCCCAATGCACCATCACGCGACGAGCTGCTTCGGCAGGGGTCGACTCATGCCGATGGACAAGTTAGCGGCGTGCAGGTGGCAGTTCAGACGGTTGCAGGACCCTCCAGACCGGACAGCGATGCGGATGTTGACGACCCGATGATTCTTGGATGACCTGCTGAATCGGACTTTTACTCATTCATGGTCTTGGTACGTCTACGGAGTACAGACTATATTCCACTCTTTTGCAACCCTTACTATCCTTCCTGTCGTACAGCCCTCTCGTCGTTGTCATCGTTGGGTCTTGTCTGCTTCACGTCGTCATCTCACAGTTAATAGTACGAGTCTCCGTCCCGCCCCACATTCGCGCAACTCAACACCTCTGAACCCCACCATTGTAGCTTACACACTGTACATAGACCGCACATTCTATTTCGATACCTCGCAATTTTCTTCATATGACGGTTGTGTCTCTCACCATCATCTGAACTTGCGGGCTTGTTCGTGCATTTCTAGAGCTTTCCAACACGTGGCGAGATTTGTTTGCAGTGAACAAATAATGACCCGAAGAAAATGCCGCCCGCCGTAATGCCAAACAGCTTCCACCACTTCCAGCTCATAACCGCACTCTTCTCGACGTCGCGTACCCTTCTTGTAACAATGGTGTGTGAAGTAGATGCGGCCTGCATAGCAATGCTGACTCAATGACTAGGCTGCACAGGCAACTTTCAAGTCAATCAAGTCCCTCGTTCCTCTGCTTGACCGTGTTCTCGTTCAGCGATTCAAGCCTGAGACGGTGAGCGTGACCTTTTTCTCGCGTTATACGCGCAATACTGACGTGTACACCACAGAAAACTGCCACGGGTATCTTCCTACCCACTTCAGCGACGAATAACCCTCTACCGGAGGCTACTGTCATCGCAGTTGGTCCCGGTGCGCCGAACAAGGACGGTCAGGTCATTCCTACAACGGTGAAAGCTGGTGACAGGGTGTTACTTCCCGGATGGGGTGGCAACTCTATAAAGGTCGGAGATGAGGTGAGGCACCGACGACGTGTACTATTGGCTACTGGCGGACCTCTGACGTGTCTCTGCAGGAATACTTCCTCTTCAAGGACGCTGAAATTCTGGCGAAGATCCAGGAGTAAGGTTTCAGTGCCTATCTTGGGTGTCATTGCTGGATTTCAAAAGTTTGTTATTACTCGCATTTTATTATTGACTTAATGTCTAGTTGCTTTGTCACCCTTGCATTGCTTATCCTACACCTGCAAATCGAACAAAGTCCTCCGCTCTCTCTCTCTCTCTCTCTCACGTCTGCTTGCTCGATAATGCGTGCTCAGTTCCCTGGCGAAGTTTAATTGCCATGTCCCTCCCACGACACGGCGTAATGCTTTAACTGGCAAACGGCGATATGAAATGAGGCCCGGCGGCCGCCTTCAAGGACGTCGTTATCCCCATGAAGGGACGCTTGTCATGGACGGCTGAGTGTGTAACGTGTCAATGACGATATCAGACAATCTCGAATACGCTACCTGTGCGGCAGCAGCTATCTCAGCTGTGTAATCACAGAGATTCGCGAAGCATAGAAGGTCCGTGTTGTGTGAGTTGTGACAATGCATTGATTTTCTTCACATAGGGCCTGTTCACCAAACTTCTGGACCTGTGCGTTTCGTTACCGAGTGGCAGAACCTCTGCTCCTTCCGGTTTTGCTCGATTGTGTAGGTGCTACCCTCTTGACTGACTTTGCGGTCCCGCTGAGTTTATTATCGCTTCGCGCAGCTCTCCCACAGCGACACAAACCCCGCGAATATCACTAGTATACATAGGTACACCTGTGGGAACCACACCAGCTTGGTCACCCTCGGTATTTCCTACAATCCCCGGAATGAAGTGCCCAAGATACCAAATCGCTCGTCCGACGGGATCTCTCTTGTCGGAAATGGGATGGATTCACAGGTGTGGTAACCAGCCGAGCTGTGTTCGTTGACTGCTTCTTGAAGCTGATGATCTTGAACTTTAGCTCGCTTTAGTCCCATCGCAGTTAGGTACACAAGCAGCTCAGGGACTCACAGTGCCATCTATCCCATGTCTATCCCGGCTGGATTCAATTGCTTTGCTGGTGGCAAAGCGGCAGGCAGTGTTCGGCACTGAGGTACTGTCGTCATGTCCTAGCTATAAGAAGCTGAATCTACTCACACCACCCGTACAGAAAGAACCCATACTCTCCGTACACATGACGGCTGTCGTGTACAAAACAAATGCGAGTCCGCTGAATTCGACGCCGACATTGTTGTGTCATTAGTGAATATGCTCAAACCAGCCCGTGCTCTACGGCCTGTGTCATGAGAAGCAACCAATAGGTCGTGTGAGGGGGCTCACCTTGTTCATCACTTTCAGCCGTCAGGTGCTCTGGATTTGTGAAGGATCTCACAGGTTTGTCGTTCTATAATTAGCTCTCAGCTACCGTGTTGGAAAGTAAAGTAGCTGAAATAACTCTACTTTCAGGCATTGGCGCGTTAATTGTGCTTGAATTCGCCTGTACAAAGCCATCACCTACGGCATACATGCCACGCGGGTCGACGGCTCCGAGTCTATGCAGGCCTACGTCTCTACACGCGACTCCTCGACAAGTGCTGACTTGCATGCAATGCACTTGGGAGCTTCAATGCTTCAGCTTTGGCAGTTGTGCAGCGTTGCTCCCATAATAGGCTGCGAAACAAATGGTACCGAAGTGCGAGAATCATTGCTTGATCACCTTGGTCATGACAGTCCGACGAAGGAGGTACGTAGCGCTGTTGTCGTTCCGTTCCGTCAACTCATCCCAACCAATTGCCTCAAAGTGATTACAGCCCTTCCCGTTTCCTAATTGCTGCTTCTGCTCTGACGGAGATTGTTGTTACTCAAAAATGGCCTGTGCAACCCACCTTACCAGTCACGCGTCCTAACGAAGAATACGCAATACTCGCTCAATCTTCCCTTGTCTGCCGAGTACCGCTTGTTCTCACAACGAGTGACGAACCCTCTACACTCTGGAGGCGTGTACGCATCTTTGGATCAATCGAACTGCCTGAAATATTTAGGTCTTATGACAGCTTCGCAAGCTGTTGAAGTTGCCGATATCGGATAGTTGAACCTTCTCTCAGACAGACATGATCTGAACTTCGTCCTTTCTGTAAGTTCTTTCTCATCGCGCTCTAGCCGTCGTAACAGTAATGGTAAAGCTCCCGCCTTGTTGTAGGCTGTTATACGCGACTTTGCCAGGCATATAGACGCAAGAGATGTGATATATCCATACCACTTTGGTGCAACACTGTCCCCTATGTCTCACTTCACAAGCAGAGTATTCTGTGCCTTCCTCGCCGCCGCAGTGTTTGTCACCGCTGCCCCTGCGGGTGGCAGCAGTGCCGCTGGAGCTGCGCCGACTTCGTTGGTTTCTTCTTTTAGTCCGCAAGTACCTTCATCGTCTCTGGAGACATCGCAGCCAGGTGCCACTGTAGCACCCGCGAGCGATAACCCCAATGATATATTATGGCTCCCCGATTCCAACGTCACACCGGAAGCTATCCGAGGCTCACTTGGAGCCAATGTCATTGGGCCGCAGAATGTGCCTATGGATCTCCAGAATGCGGACATACTAGCGCCTCCTACAACAGACTCGGGAACCGTGTAAGTAAACCAGACCACCTTGGTATATTGAGCATTGGCTGATCCATACAATCGGTAGCGGTAATGCCAAGTGGCCATTCAGTTTAAGTCACAACCGTCTACAAACGGGAGGGTGGGCCAGACAACAGAATGGTTGGTAGTAGCGTATTTATCTCGAAGCTCGTCATCTCAGTCGTTTATTTTTGCCAGTTGCCGTATTGCCAATGGCTACTGGTCAGTACATGTTCCGTTATTTGACTACACAAAGCTCACCGGGGCGTAGAAATGGCTGGGGTTAATATGCGACTGGAAGCGGGCTCTATTCGGTATGTTTCGCATGTAGAGGAGCCACAGCGACCATGCGAAGCTAACTATCATTACAGAGAATTGCATTGGCATAAGACTGCAGAGGTTTGCTATCCTTTTATCGAACTCCTTCGTACCGTCTCTAATTTATCGGTCGTCATGCAGTGGGCGTTTGTATTGCAAGGGAGCGTCCAGATATCTGTCGTTAATGCCGATGGACAAAACTTCCTTTCCACGGTGGTAAGAGCACAGTCTTGGTTTCTCACGACATGTGTCTAAACCTGTCCTTAGAACACGTCTGACGTATGGTACTTCCCCGCCGGTGTACCTCATTCCCTTCAAGCAACTGCAGACAACCCTCAAGGTGCTGAATTTTTGCTCGTGTTTGACGACGGGTCCTTCAGCGAAGACTCCACATTCTTGGTCAGTGTGTCCGTGCATCTCATGAAACAGAGCCGATTAGCCAATACCACATTTGTTTATCCAGCTGACCGATTGGCTTGCCCACGTGCCGAAAGAAGTCATTGCGAAGAACTTCCAAAGTCAGATATCGGCATTTTCGAAGATACCAGGGCAAGAACTGTACATCTTTCCAGGCAGTAAGACCAATATCCAAGGAGCATGCACTAGTTATTGACAACCAACGTACAGCTCCTCCCGCAGACGATGCCGTCGCACCAACGAGTCCCCAAGGAACAGCTCCCTTGCCATACTCCTTTGCCTTCTCACAAGTACCTGTAACGCCTCTGTCTGGTGGGTCAGTCAGGATCGTCGATTCGTCAACATTCAAAATCGCCACTACCATTGCTGCCGCAGAGGTAGTTGTGCAGCCGGGAGGTATTAGGTACGCCAATTGCAATCTGCAGTCTACGGATGTCGCTGACAGCTGCTTCTGTATAGAGAGATGCATGTAGGTCAATCTGTGCCGGATCGGGATTATCGCCCATCTCACGACTGATTGCAGTGGCACCCGACCCAAGACGAATGGAGTTATTTTATGTATGTTAGTCCATGCTGCTGTTCTTACGCGGACTGATGGACGCTGCAGTGAGGGAACTGGACGTGTGACCCTGTTTGCAGCCTCTTCCTCGTCCCGCACATTCAATTTCCAGGTATGGATTCTACTTCGTTCTACGCTAGTATCAACTAAATTCGAGGTTGTTATTCTTCAGCCTGGTGACGTGGGTAGGTGATACGCCTGTATACAATGGACAATGTGCTAAATACGTTCTGCTATAGGTTACGTCCCGGCTTCGTTTGGTAAGCAGTGTTCTCTCTGAGCTCAACGACTATGCCAATCGTCATGACCACAGGGCACTTTGTTGAGAACACGGGAACCACACCCCTAAGGTTCTTGGAAATCTTCAAATCTGGTATGGCCTATTCGTCCTGGTCGCATTCAGCCTGCTGACAAAGCTGTAGACAAATTCCAAGATGTCAGTTTGCAGCAGGTAAACTGTCTCAGGTCATCCAGTCACGCAACAACAGGCTAACATCATGTTCGTAGTGGCTGGCTCTGACACCCCCACAATTGGTTAAAGCTCACCTACAATTGGATGACGAAACCATCGCTAATTTAAACAAGACGAAGCAGACGGCGGTTGGGCCAGTCTCGAGCTAGATTATTGTTTAGAGTAAGACTTGGAAGGACCTTTGTGGCAATTCTTGCGTGATGGTGTTCGAGCATGGTGTAATTTTATGTAATATACGAAGAACGGTGCTAAATTCAACGATGGCGATGTGCTTCCAATGCTCTCCAAATTCTGTTTTCCACCGAGCGCACTAGTTCTGGAGACGTGTTCAAGTTGAGCATAAAGTAAGCCACATTTCCAAGGGTGCGGTAATTGATACCGTATGGTGCACCTCCTGGAATTGGCGATGCCTCGTTGCTGTCTGTAGGAGCATACTTGATAGACTCGAGAATGGTTTGGGCAGAATGTGATTGGTAGCCTGTGGTATGAACATGAGTGACTTAGCTGGCCTTGGTTGTCACCAAGAAATTCTTGCTCACCGCCGGCTTCATCCAAGACTTTGAATGACAACACTGTTCCGAGGGCCATAACTTCTCCGACTGCGTGTGAATGCGACAAAGCATTCACAAATCCGGGGTCCCAGAAGCTCCACATACCTGTCGCCGCGGTTTGCGTGTCCAGCCTACGTTCGCGAGCTTGCCATTTTGTCTTAGCTTCAGTCCAGGCTTCGCTCTTCGACAGCCTGTCAATCAGCGACAGTGTTTCGTTGGCCACTTCACATCCGACAGGGTATGCAGTGTAACTGTGTCCATGTAGAAGAGCATCTACTTTCTTCTCGCTCCGAAATGCCTCGAAGATGGACTCAGATGCCATGGTGATCGCCAACGGCACGAGACCTCCGGTGAGGATCTTCGCGTGCACAGAGATATCGGGGGTCACTCCTAACACACTTGTTGCGCTCTCCAAGCCGAGCCGATACAAGCCGATGAATACCTCGTCAAAGATGACGGGAAGCCCTCGCCAATCTCCAGGAGCACGAAGAGTATCGTGGGACCGGACGACGTCGACCAATACTCTTTGGAAGAGAGGATCGACAAAGATCATGCCCCCAGCGCCCATCGCTATCTGATATGTGAATATGCAGTAAGCTTGTGCGAGCTATGTGGGCTGGTGGAGTTAGAGCGGCGTACCGGTTCTAGCACAAGTGCAGCCAGCTTCGGCATGCCAGACTGAGAGAGCTTCTGCAGGGTGCTTGAGATGTATCGTCTGTAAACGCCAGCAAGGTCTGTGCCAAGGCGACGCTCGACGTCGTATGCAAAGTCCACCGTACCCGCGATGACATCTGCTTTTCCGTCATTTGTCTCGGAGGCGATGGCGGGCGGAAGGGATATCACCAGCTTCCCTTTCCGTATCGACACCGTTGGCGGATCGAACCAAAACCCTTTTGCTTCGTGCCATTCGCATGTGTACACGCCCTCCTCACACGCGTCCATAGCTCCAATCGTGTCTCCATGATAGCTCCCCTTCAAGCCAAGGATCCCTAGGTCTCTTCTTTTCTGCCGTTCCCGCCCGCTGCCAAGGCCACCGCTTTCACGGACGGCGAAAGCCCTCAGTGCCATCTTCAACGCAACCTCCATTCCCGTCGAACCGTCGTCGGAGAAAAAGGCGCGAGACGCCCATCCTTTGCCAGGGCCGGTCTTTACGAGTCGTTCCGCAAGCTGGAGTGCTGGCGCGTGGATACCCTGAGGGAACATGACATGTCCGTATCGTCCTGCCGCTCTAGCCGCCGCGAGTGTAAGTGAAGGATTTGCATGTCCGAGAGCCTGCGTCCACCAAGAGGCAGAACCATCAAACTGAGGCTGCAGAAGCGAAGTGGTGGGGGTCGCCTGGACGTCTGGAGAAGGGCCCAAAACCGAGAAGACGTCTCCGTGCGCGCTATCGATCACATTGACGTCTTGCTCGGTTTTGACAAGCCCATGTTGGACGAATGGCCACCAGATGGTATCCATTGCCCTACGGGGCATTGAGCGTAGCTCCTCGATCCGTTTGGCATGACGCTCGTCGAGGTGAGAGAGGACGTCAGTAAGAACTCCGCCGTGCTCTGAGGACAAGAGCTTCTGGTAGTATCCATCCGTCTGGGTGAAGTTTACGGCGGGATCGACATGTTTCTCCGGAGGGACGGCCAGTGCGCCGACCCTCAAGTCGCGCTCGCCAAAGTACGACTGTAGATACTCCCAGTTGCGGTAATAATCTTCGCGAAAGAGCAGAACAGCGTCGATGTCGTATCCTCGCAGAGTGAGTGACTCATAGGCCGATATAGTGGCAGAAATTCCTCCCAATCGAGAGTCGGCAATGAGAATAGTTGGCAAGTGCAGAGGACGGTAGCTGTCCACCTGTGTTGTGCCAGACAATGTGGGGCTATGGACACCTATAGTAGTCCAAGTCAGCTCGGTCGGGTCATCTCTTGGAGGTGTTTACAGCAAATTCATCCTTGCACATTTGATCCTGATCTCACTAACAACCGACTTCCTTACCTCCAGCAGTTTCAACGTACATGTGTCCGGTGCCACTAGCGCGTTTCGCGCATTGGCGTATGTAAGCAGCTATTGCTCCAACAAAGGTCTCATCTGAAGGAATAGCAGGAGTCTGTGTTGGAAAGCAGTCAGGCCCGTGAGTTTCAAGCTGGAAAACAGAGACTGACTGCGTCGCTCGAGTCTACTTGTGCCAACTGTGCCGCCGAATGAGGGCTCACGGGGTCATTGTAGCGATACAAACAATGCGCGTTGATCTTGTTTCGATGTTCTCCTGCATACCGTTTTATATATCTACTCCAAAAGGTCAACTGGTCTGAGCATGAGTTAGAAGTACTGGCCACGAGAATACTGACTCGTCGTCGGCATCACTGAGAGGACCAGTGCTAGCTGGTTTCAGGTAGAAAGTTTCTCTACCCTGCGCGGCGGATGCGCGTGCAAGAGCGGATGTAATGACAGTCTTCCCAATGTCTGTGTTTGCCCCAAAGATTTGGTGAACGCGCAAATGACTGAAGAGCAAGGACATCAGTGCGCCAACTTTTGAGATTTTCAAGGACGATAATAGAGGTGGTTCATGAGAGTGGATAATGAGTAGATGGTAGTCGCTCTACAGTGCCATTCGTAGCGGTGGCCAACGAATAGGGAAACATGGACGGCACGGAAGCTGCCAAACGTTGCAAGGACAGAATTTCCGCTTATAGGCGAGCGATTCACGCTCAAGATCCGCTCAGCAAAGCAGACACGGAAAACTGATGATGATTCTGGCCTACATACCACTTTACCGGCTTCCATGCAGGAGCTTAAGGCGAAATTATCATAGATATAACGAGCAAGCGGAATGAGCGTATAGATACAGCTGTGTGTTTAAGATCGGTGTAAGGTCTACATTATCCAGTCCATACGATCTGAAAAACTTCCTTATCGAAAAAATGAAAGCGAAATGCCAAATTAGAAGCTACTGGACATCCAGGACAATCATGCACCCGCCGAAGGAGGGTCGTATGGGGTAGACAAATCCTCTGCCGCCGTGCTATACGACTCGAACGGCTGCTTCTCCCCAGTCATGCCTTGAGGCGCATAAGTACTGCCAGTCTTCACGTATCTGTTCCCCATTGTGCGGGTCTTCTCCAAACGCCTAGCCTTGAGATAAAGCGCAGCGATGACGATATATCCAGCCGCGAGTACGCTCACGACGACGATGAGAGCAATGCTGAGCGCATTTGGCTTGCTACCCGAGCTTGAAGATGCAGATTCCACGCCGCCGCTGGAGGCCTCTTTCCCTTGGAAACCAGGTTGCACGACAACCGCGGTAGAGTCCGATGCCAATGAGCGTGACGCGGTAGTGGGGGCGGCCATAGGTGGCACTGGTCCGCTGAAGCCCGAAGGAAGAGCGTTGGCGGATACACGAGGCTGACGCTGATCGGTAGGCTGTCCACTGGTGGGGGTACTGATACCGCAGCGCTGCAAGCAATCTGCTGTTCCAAGAGCAATGTTGTCGGGAATCTGCATGCAAAATGAGTAACGCTCGATTTTGCATGGAATGAGCATTACCTTGCTTTCGAGACCAGCAATTTCTTCCACGCCTACACCACCCAATGCTGCTGCAACAACCGTCGGCGGGAGACCGAAGACTGCGAGGTAGAGTAAGTCGCGAGTAAATGAGGATAGAGAAACCACAGCGTACATCGCTGAGCAATTTGGGTGACCCCAGGATCTTCGTTGTTGAAAGCCGCAACAAAAATCATGTCCTCTGTGAAAACATGTGTTTAGATCACGAGACCGCAAAACACATAAAGAATTACGTACCACACGAGTCGTTGTACTCAAAGTGGATGGCACCTAAAGATTGCATTAGACAACAGCATCTTTTGTATTCATTCAAATTCACCTTGAGGGAAGACAACCGCCGAGCCTGGAGGGACGTCGTGCAAGATGAATCTATCGCCGTTCTCCGCGAGGAAACCGCCCTTGATGGATCCATTGACTGCAAAGTTGAACTCGGTCGCTCGGGGATGCGTGTGTGGTGTATTCATGCCACATGGGCCAAGGAATCCAATGGTCATTGCCATCCCATTGCCTATGAGTGCAGGCATGTTCTCGGAAGACGCGGCAACAGTGTGACCGCCAGAACCGGTGGTTACACCAGAGTCCGGATGTAAGAAGTCGAATACAAACTAGAGAAGGACGGGTCAATGAATGAACAGGATAGATGCGTCCAGCAACGTACGGCATCGTCAGGCAATAGCTTAATACGGTCTGACTGGGTTTGAGCGACGCGCAAGTTGGAAACCTCCTCTGCAGCGGCTGCGGCGGTCAAAGCAGAAGCGGTGGTGGCGAAAGCCGCTGTGGCAGCAACGAGGTGAACGACAGCCTTCATGATAGGAACAACGAGAGGGAGAGAGGGATGGGGAGAAGGGAAGATAGCATCAAACCGTGTCCCAGCCTAGTTTCTTTTATACCGCCGTTTAACCAGTTGCTGTTTTGGGCTAAGTACAAAAAGTTGTATAGCCAACAGACAGGAGTCGCCGTTTAGGTGCGCGCGCTCAGCGCTCAAAGCTGTGCTCGTGAAACGGTACCTTGAATTTCTACCCTGACTGGCCAACTCGGAGGCAGGCGTTCAGGCCAACCAGCGCATATGTCTGCAGTAGCAATTCCATATAAACTCATACACCGCGTCTCAGCGCACTTGGGATATACCTGCAGTGGGGTGGAAGGCTTTCCATCGCATCGATAGATATCGATGCTGGCGAAACCTCCTAAACACACAAGTCACAATTAATCCTGTACGAGGCGTGGCTGGATACAAATAAAACGCAAAGTGCGAATGTTTCATGTAGTGTTAGTTTGCAAATGAAGCTGTGCTACATAAACGACACGGGGTCGTTCTTAGGTCAAGGGAAATGCATAGTCAGTAATATTACACACTACGTACGTCTAAGACTACGTTATTGTCTGGCTATATATCAGCACGTTAACCTGGTGTGCAGCACGCTGTTCCCAGAAGTACAACTCGTGCTATCCCAATCAAAAGTTCACTGTGTTCTTCAAAGCCGACGCATGGTCCATTGCAGATTGAGCGGCAAGAAAAACGGATCTACGCACGGAAAGCACACCGAGACTGCCGAAAACATCCGTTACAACTCCAGCGCATTGCAGCGCATCACGATAATATTAATTAGAATATAGCATTGACGATGCCACTGCCAATAGCAGCGCCTGAAAACAGATCAGTCATGTTTCGTAAATCCACGCATGTTCCGGCATCGCACTTACCAGCGCCAAAGCCCACACCGCCTGCAGCAGAATTTGCCATCTGTCCAAGCCGATCGTGATCAGTCGAGATACTGTGGCCGACACTAGTCACTACGCACCGTATTTCCCAGCCCACCGAATCGACTCTTCTTTGGCTCCGGTGCTTGTTGAAGACCGACAGAGTTTGCGACAGGTGCGTTAGCCGGAGGAGGCTGATCAACCGCCTGGTACGTGGCTCCAAACGGCTTGTACACAGGCCTTTCGTTGCGATATCCACCGAGGGGACCAGAAGGTTGTGGTGGACCAGCAGGCGGTTGTGAGTAAGGGGCGGGAATGTTGACTGGAGGGCCAGACGAAGGGATTGAGGGAGATGCGGGAGACAACTTTTCGACATGATTGGAGGGGAAAAGGCCTTGACGGCCCCTGCACTTTCCTGTCCACCAGTCTGCATTATTCTCCTCTATAATCTCAATAATCTCCCCTGTACTGAATGATAAATCATTCGGTTCCTGTGGAACGCATGATGAGCAGGCCCTATTAAATCAAGTATCCGGACACGCACCCTTCCATCCTCGTTGTAGCCCCAGACACCCCTAGCTTGGTTTGAACGAGATTGAGGTGCAGGTGGCACGTTCCGACGTGAAGGATGTGGTGGGGCGGCAGCACTCGGAGCAAGTACCAGTGCTTGCATGCTATTTGCAATCCCTGAGTCTACATTGCCGGCCCTGCTATGCGCAGAGCTGAGACGTGTGATGATATCTGCGGCCTCTGGCCCAGAGATGTAGTTCTGAGCAGCAAGAAACGAGATATTGGCCTGAGTCTGCGAAAAGATGTGATCAAGGAGTACTCTTGCTTGAGGGTCTTGAGACATTGCTAGTGTTATAAATGCGGGGGTGAATGAGAGCAGTGGAATGTAGAATGCTGAACACCAGCTGTAGCAACTCGGACGATATCGATGTTCTCTGGCTTCGCGCACAGCATCAGCCTCTTGTCACGTGTATTAAACGCTGGAGAAACTGCGCAGTGGAGATATCGCTGTTCTGCGTGTCTACTATAAGCTACAGATAATGAAGGTACAGTCTACCGGACCTTGGAATTAGTGTTGTAACGTCCTAGATTACTGTGTGTGAAAACTGATGTCAGGTAAAGTCCTCCAGTTCAGATATAAAGCGCGTAAGATCCGATGACTGGTCGATGATCACTCCGACCCTCCAGCCGTCTCATTTGTCTATCATCCAAAGTAGCATAGCCCAAGCACACGACGTCGCCTTTCCTTGGGGGAGGCAAGGTCCCTGTGACCGGCCTGGGCGGCATTTCCGGAGGCGTGTTATGGGCCGAACCGTCTCGAAGAAAAGGAAGAAAGCTGAGACTCTTCCATAACGAGGTCACCGGTGCTGGTGGCGGAAGGAAGTCCTTGGGAGGCACGGGAGGAGGAGCTGTTGTGTCGGCTTGAGAGCGTGCGTTTGATGTGGTCAGGGACGAGGGCTCATTAGAGCTCAGCGAGACTCGTCGTGAGCGAATCTGTGGCTCGTCCTCCGTCGACCACTGAGTACGCGTACGAAAAGAATGAGGTCGATCGCGGGTTTGAAGGAAGTCGGTGGATTTGGAGTGTCGTAGCCCGATACGATGGGAATAAGAATGAGGAGACGACGGGAGTTCTGGATATTGGATACCGCTGTCGTCTACTGCTGACGCAGGAGAAGACGATACGCTGTCTTGAAGCAGTCCAACGGTGGGCACAGATGCGTCAACAGAAGCCGCCGAGTCTTTGCGGCCACGGATGGATGCGGGGCGGAGAGCCTGCAACAGACTGCCCATTCTGCTGCGGTGGGGTACTGGAGGTGCTGTGACGGTATCATCTTCGCCCTCGTCTTCAGGATCGGGTTCAAGAGTAGACTTCCACAGTATGCGATCACACCTAACCACTGTCAAAAATGGATGTGTATAAGTATCTTCGACATACCAGCTAGGAACCCGTTGCTTGTGGGAGGAATCGTAGACGTAACCACCCTTCTCCTCCTCTTCATCAGACTTGTCGTTGCTCTGATTAGTCTTCGTAGAGACAGGCTTTCCTGTTTGAGGGGAAGACGACCGCACATGTTCGGACGACCCGGTGCTTTTGCTAGGTTTAAGATAGTTATCGTTCATCTGAGTGTTGAATGCTATCATGCCTTCTTGCTCAGGCGTAGGGGGTAGAGTCACAGCATTGAACTGGGGCAGAAGTATTGGGGCGAGCGGCGAAGGACTCGGTGCGAGGGATGAGGGTGATAGAGGTGTCTGCGGTCGGTCTTTACTCTGCCCGTGCTTCGTCTTGTGCCATTTACGAAGGGGAGAATGCGGTTTTGCGATAAGCGATATCCACTTGGCCTTGGCTCTGTGCGCTGCCGCTGAGGAAAGCACCTTCGCCTCATTGACAATGTTGGTTGTACCTGCGTTCACGCGCTGAGTAGTGTTGGCAAAATATTCGTCGCCCTCCTCTTGGTCGTCGCCATCCGCTGTATGTCGAGTATTGGTGGTCCAAACGGTCGATGCTAATGACACTGCCTCCCCATCGGCTTCGGGCTCCTCGTCAGTATCATCTTGAGTGTTTTCGTGTACCTTTTCTTCGATCTCATTGAGCAACTTCTCGTGCAACTGTCCGTATTCGGATATCTTTTTAGAGACACGTTGGGACAGCTTCTTGCGGAGTCTGGATCTTGGTACATCATATTTGAAGGTGGGTGGGAAATCAATTGGTCCTTCCTCAAATCCCGCGAAAGCCGAATTTGTCTGCATGACCTTGCGCAATTGGTCGAAGGCAAGAGCTTGCGCATAGTCTGATGACATGTGATTGCAGATCTACGACGCTAAGAATACAAAACATACCTCTCTGAGACAGGAGCCAATCGGCGTGAAGACGAGTGATGTCCAAGCGAAAGTTGAGGTCGCCACATACGAACGTAAAGTCGAAACGGTCGGTGAGGTCTTCATCAGCAAGAGTTAGTCCATGCAGCTATAGCAGACAGTGAAGGCAATCTACATACCTTCTGCCATGACCCGAGGATCATCAGCAGCAAGAAAATCATCAACAGTCACTTCGTTCTGACAATATTTGTTGATCAAGCACAACACAGGCTGGGATACTACACTCACCTTGATTTTCACGAAATTGGCAATCCGGTGATGCACTTTACCCTCGTGTGCTACGTCCGCCTTAGTACGAGGCTCTTCGATGGTATTAATGGGTAGTGCACCCACCTGCAAGATGAGCATTGATGAGGAGTACCGAGGTGCCCGCAATCTTCAGACTAACTGCTACTCCGCCCTTATTACCTACTCTTCCGCCAATGAGGCCGGCTGTCACTGCCGACCTAGAAGTTTCTTGGAACATTATTAGTACAAAGAGGTGCTTAGATCGCACAACGTACTTTCTACAAGTTCCTTTACGTCGCGATGAACAAAGACGGCGAGGTATAAGCCCATCATTCGCTCTTTCACCAGTAGCTCATAAGGGCCCTTTTGCATCGCGTTCAGGCGAGCATTGAGGTCCCCGGTAGATTTTGCTTTAGGGGACAGTGATGCAGGGCCATTTTCCAGATAAGTAGTGTCATGGCCAGCCTGAGGCGTGTACACATCCGGGGCATCCCTTGTGGAGGAGGTGGGCACCCCTTTACTGTACCAATCTTCCAACATATACGTCCACCCAGACGGCTGATGATGAGTGCTGATATGCTGAGAAGACGAGTCAAAGTTTGCTGGCGAGACGTCCTCATGACTATGTCCTTGGCTGGAATGATGGCGAATCAAAGAGCGGTGTCGAGAGCGGCGTCGAGCCCGTTCATCTTCATCTTCCCTGCTTTGCTCACTAGGACGAGAAGACAGGAGGGGACGCTCAGCCTTCTCTTTATCTTTGGAAGGATCCTTCTCCTTGAGCCTCTCGCGTTCTTTATCCTTCAACTTGAACCCTGCTCCCAGTCCCATAGGTATTCCTACGGTGATTGTCAAGTAACAAATGGGTGGCCGACCGCACAAACCTACCTGACAAGCTGGGGCATTCCTGACCCGCTCTGAATGAGAGTGAGAAGTGAGTGTTCATAAAGCTATGTTCCACTTACACAACGAGCAGATGATATGGATGATGGGTGTCAAGAGGGAAGGCAGGGAGAACTCCAGGTTCGGTGTCCACCTTGACATCGTCATGCACGATGCCGAGGAGGTCTTGCAGGTCACCCTGGCAAGAGATAAGCTACATCTTGATGATCTCAATATACTCACCTTTGGTACCGAGTCATGCATATTCCATGTCAACATACGAATCTTGAGGTACTTAGGCGGTGGTTTAATCTTGTGTACCCGTTGGCTACTGCTGTCCTTCCCCGTTTCTGTCTCAGCTTGAGAGTCATGATTATTGGTAGGGAACAGTCCGTGCAAGCGAGCCATTACGCCTGATGAGACCATTCGTTCAAGTAGGAAGCCTCGCATTGGGACAGAGTTGTCGTACCTGGGCGTTGCGATCCCGCCTGTGCTACATCCTCAGGTCTGTGACCATGCCTGGAATTGAAAGTCGTGGATGTTGTCGCCTGCATCAGACCTTCTACAGATCGTGAACGAGTTCATGCACACCCGATTTAGGGCACAGAACGCATTGGACAAGAGTGGTGGAAGGGAGGAAACTTGAACGTAGTAGTAAGTATCCAGCCGCGCCGTTCAATACTGCCAGTGGTAAACGCCCCGACGCTTTCCATACTGAGAAGTCATGCCTTGAGCGCTCCGAGGTATACATAAGACCGGCTGCAGTGTGGGCCAAAGTCTGGTCACGGTTCACACATACTGATACATCTCCCTTCTTTCTGTCCACTTTCGTGACGACTCTACAAGACTGCCACGACCGCTCCATCCTTGACCTGTTTCAAGCGTTGGGCAGTACTTCTGGTCGCGTAGCTTGCACAACCAACAGCCATGAACATGAGTCAACTACAAATCCCACCTTCCGCCCCAGTCCAACGAGTCTTGAAGGAGGCCGAGGACAAAGAAGCTGACGTGCGTGAAACAGCCATGTTGCTATACAACCGTACTAATGTCATTCGCGTTAGTTTCTTGCTCTCCGATTGCTGAACAAACAAGCACGCGTCAGACTGTCAGATGTTCCCTTACAATTGGAGTCCTTGCCTAGTAGACCTGTGCTTTTTGCTGCTGCTAGTCAAGCGGGTTTCTTTGCTGCTATATCACGGAGCTCTACAGGTGCACACAGTACGTGAACTAGCTACTCATACGATATGAAAACTCACGATTCCAAGACATCATCTTCGCAAGTCTTACTTCTCTACGAACTGCGTTTACAACGTCGAGTAGTGAAGGAGACATTCCTTTCACTCCAATACGTACAGTACCGATAAGCACACCTGCAAATGCCATCCACTTCGCGTCAAACGAATCCAAGCTGGTCGTCGGCCTCACATCCGGCTCAATCCTCGTATACGACGTTCGTACCCTTGCATCTCAAAGTTCTGAGGAGGTATCCCCTAGTCATGTCTTCCCTCCTTCCAATGGTTCCGCACCACGTGAGATTGCTGCAAACCCTGCGGATCTACCAGACCTAGTCGCTGTTCTATATGAGCCAGGTCCCTCAGGACAGCGTGTCGATTTGCTGGATATACAGAATTCACAAACGGTAGGGGCCTGGACGAGTGGGAGTACTGCGGAGACTACTCCTAGCTGCAGTAAGTGGTGTGCATTCTGGATGCATGACATCACTAACTACATTTCCAAGTTTCCTGGTCCCCGAAGGGCAAGCAGCTTGCTATTGGCCTACAAAGTGGCGATATAGTCACTTATTCGCCCAGCGACACCTCTAGGCCTAAAACTCTGGTACCAAGACCTTCTTCTGCTACGGGATACAGTGTCATTGGGCTTTCGTGGTTGTCCAATACAGATTTTTATGGCATATATGCTCCTGCCGGCTCGTTGACCGCGGAATCCGACCAACTACACGTTCTGCAATCGCTAGATACGAAGGCAAACACAATCACTGAGGTCAAGTTGTATGCGCCATATCTCCCGTTCCCAGGTCTTCGTCCACCAGGATCATTCACCGTAGTCCTCAAGCAGTGGGAGCCCGCAAAGTTCCTTCTATTCGTTGGAGATGGTACTTCTTCTGACATCGGTCTGCTGGGCTGCGTTGCCGATGCAGAAGGGCAGGAGTCTTGGACGAATTTTTCGCTTGAAGAAACATCGACGCCTTCGGTACCTTTGGATCAAGATTCCAACGATACTGTACCTATAGGCCTCGCTCTGGATTTGACTGCCACCGAGGAATTCAAACACAAGACAGTATCTGGCGAAGATACGATGCTGCCCCCTCCTCCAATCATGTATCTGTATGCTAGCGACGGTACTGTTGTGGCTTGGAATGTGCTCAACACCCTTGCTACCCCCTATCCTGGCATGATCAAGACGGCCTCTACAGGAGATGCAATGGAGACTATCACAGTCCCTGAAACTCAGCTGTCCGTGCCTTCAAACAGGGCAAACGAGTTGGCTCAGTCGAACTCTTCTAGCGCTGCTACCACGAGTACTCAGCCAACTCCAGGTTTCGGCCAGGCGAGCAGTGCTCCCCTTGGAGAGAGTGCATTCGGAAAGCCATCTACGTTTGGATCGACTGCCTTCTCGTCTGGAAGAGCATCTGGTCAACCCGCAGCTTTCGGTGGTACATCCTCAAATACTCCATCAGGACAGCAATCTCTATCTAGCGGCTTCGGTGCATTTGCCTTGGGCGGTAACACCAAGTTCGGCCAGACTAGCGCATTTGGTTCGAGCAGCTTACCTCCCTCGAACGTGATGCAGCCACCAATCAGTCCTATCCCGCCCTCCCCAATGGCCGTCTCTACATCTACTTCGGAAGAGCCAATGTCGGCCAGTGCGGACTTCGGCGGTGGTGGATTTGGCGGAATGTCTCTAGGGGGGTCGAGTAATCCTCCTGATTCTGCAGCTCTAAAGCCCGGTGTGTTTGGTACATTTGCAGCTCCTACAAATCAGAGCAGCTCTGGCTTCGGTGCTACTAGTTCTATCGAAAGCTCTTCAAGTGTCATCAAGCCGGCCACGGGAGGGTTTGGAGCATTTGCCAGTCAAGGACCATCGACGTTTGGTTCATCCACATTCAGTGTAGCAACGCCCAGTACTACAGAGCCTCCGAAGTCAGCCTCCTCTGCATTCGGAGCCTCTGGATTTGGAGCTTCCGAACCCTCATCTACATCAAGCTTCGGTCAAACAAGCTTTGGTGCACCAGGTGTCAAATCTGCATTTGGTCAATCAAGCTTTGCGCAATCTGGTTTCGGGACATCGTCTTTCGGTAGCACTGCCAAACCGGCGGCTTCCTTCAACAGTCCAAGTGTTAACACTTCGGTGGCTACCACAGGCGGGTTCGCGGCTTTTGCGCAAGCAGGAACCACTCCATTCGGTAGTTCTGGCAGCAGTACTGTGAGCGAAGGCAATACTCTAGGAAATACAACGATTTCAAAGTCGGATTCAACGTCAACTTCCACGACGGCGTTTACTAGCAGTGAGCCTACAACTCCTAAACCTACACCCGCGGTCAGTGAGCCCAGCATGCCGAGCAAGTCTATTAGTAACGCTGCTACCCCTTCGTCCTCTCCTTTCATCTCGACCAGTCCAGGTCCGACGACTGGTGCGTTTGCTGGACTGACGAGTCATCCAACCGGCTTTGGTCCTGTTCAGCCGGGATCCGGGGCGTTCGGTGGGCTTGGAAGTGCTGAACCTTCGTCTTCACCTTTCTTCAATCCTCCCAAGACACCTACGGCGAGCGCTTTTGGTGGTGCTGTGTCAGCTTTTTCTTCCACACCTTCTACGCCTTCCACGCCTAAACCTCTTGGTCAAGGTTCTGACAAGCCAGCGTTTGGCTCTACGTCTACTCTTGGAGCAGCGCGCACAACACCTGAAAAGAATTCAGCTTTCGGGTCGCCGTCACCTCTCGGTGGACCGTCCATGTTCGGGAAGTCTGTATTTAGCTCCTCCTCAACACCTCCTGCAACACCTCCTGTCGCTGCATCCGGCGCATTTAGTGCTTTCTCGGGGTCCAGCGGCTTTGCCTCTTTCTCCGGTGGAGGCACTAAGTCGTTCGGTGACCTTCTTCGAGGAGATAAAGATGATAAGTCTGTATTGAAAGAGTCGACTGCGCTACCGGTAGCAAAATCTCACGCTGATGAGCTGCAACTGGATAGGGCCTTGAGTACCACTGCGCCACTCCAGAAAGCAAGTTCTGCTGAAGGTGAATAGTCTTGCTTCAAAGGCCCCTCGATTCACAACTAATGATTCGCATGCAGCACCAAGATCTGTGACGCCCACGTCCCAGGAAGCCTCTTCCGCTGCTCGAGAAGAAGGGTCCTCTGACGATGAGGACGGCGAGAGCGCTGAGGATGATGACGATGCTATATCATTCTTGTCGCAGTCTTTTAGTGAGGACGAAGAGGACGAAGAGAACGTGGAAGACCAGGATGTTGACGAAGATAACGAGGAGGACGAGGAGGACGAGGAGGACGAGGACAAGGACCTAGAGGAAGTCGTCCTCCCTGACCCGCCGCAAGTCAAATTTGAAGAGGATACCAAGGAGCAATCAGCCGAAGAGCGGGAGACGCCTCCTGAGCCTGAGATACATCTGACTCCTTCATCTCCTACAGCATCACCAGCCCTCGCTCAAGCGACGTCTTCTGCGAATGAAGACGCTGTCAGCACGACTCCTCCTGGTACTCCGGATAAGCTGCCTTCTCCTCCGGTTGCTTCCCCTACCCCAACTACTCCCTCCACTTCACCATTCAGCCTTGGCATAGGCAGGCCATCTACCAGACCCACACGTAGTTCCCCTCTAGCCAGCGCCCCGATCTCTGGAGACGACGACGACAGCGATAAAACGATTAGACCAGTAGCGAACACCCCTCTGAAGGACACGAAAGTCTTAAACAAGTCACCGCCTCCTCGGTCGGACGTTGGAAAAGCTGATGCGTCCTCAGCTACCCCGCAAGCAAATCTTGCCTCAGACACATCATCCTCACGACCCAAAACCCCGCCGCTATTGTCCGCCTTTGGGCCTCCGATGCCAAAACCTAGTCCATTCGTCATCACTCCCGCTGGATCCACAGCTTCCGCTTTCGCTCAGCCTACTACACTGGGATCAAATAGTTTGTTTGGCGTGACGACTCCTGCGAGCTCGAATGCGGCTTCATTCAGTGTACCATTCCCTGCAGCACCGCCTGCTAGACCAGTTTTGACACCGACCTCTACTGCTCCTTCTCCTCCTCCTGCAGCAAAGGAAGTCCCGTTGGCGTCTCCTACCCAATCAACGGCTGCTCAAGTCCCGCCATCGACGCCTGTCCTCACGCCACCTCCAGCGGGCTTCTTTGGTCAGAAGTCTCCCGGCTTAGCACCTGCCTTCAGTTTGGGGCAAATAACGCCAAGCACTCCCTCTAGCCTCATTACCCCTCCTACAGGTGGCTTCTTCGGTCAAAAGCCGACATCCTCATCAAGTCCAGTCACTCCTCCCGGTACTACGTTCTCTTGGAACAAGCCTGTCACATCTCCATCGCAGTCAACACCATTTGGACAGACGCAGGTGGTCAACCCCAGTATGTTCGGCAAACCAACTTCGTCTCCTCCGAGTGCCTTGCCCGACCCACTCGCGCAGATTGAGGAAGGTATGCAGAAGGAATGTGCGAACCTTGTGCTCACAATGGCCAGAGAGCTCGAAACGGTGAGATCAGCTCTTTTATTTATATTTGCCACTGACGCGTCTAATCTTATGTATTGTACGATAGATGAAACAGCTCGGTGTCCAGGCTGAGAAGAAGAAAGGAGAGCATTACCAGTCGTTGAACGTATCTCGCAAAGCCTCGGATTTGGCGGACAGCACGAAATTTGGGATAGCCGACGCAGAGGAGTTTGGTCGTCTGTTGCGATCGCTGAATACTGTTGTGGTTGATCTGAAGGAGATGAGAGCAACTCAGTCAAAGTCGATTCGAGATTTGGAGGCCGCGATGTTGAAAGGTACGCAGCGAATCATAGCCATACCTTGTTAGACGGTAGATTGACTCACGTCCACTCAGTTTCGATGCGCAAGGAAGAGGTAGTGCGATTCAGTAAAGCGAAAGACGACGCCGAGTTTGCCAACATCTTGAAGGCAAGGTCGCTTGGTCCTGAACACTTGGAAACTCAGATACACCTCCGTAGAGGTGTTCGTGTACGTCTCTCCTTTTCTGAACTACCGGGGTATCGCTCACTTCCTGCACAGGTCCTCCGTGACAGAATTCAGAAGCTTGAGGATCACATGCATGCATCCAAGAAGAGGTTGGGACAACTAAAACTGGGCAAGCCTGGTGTAAGGTACAAGTTATTTGATTGATAACCGATTACCGACGTTGAGCTAAACTGTCGGTATAGACCACCTTCACTGGATACCATTAACAGGACATATCGTAATATTGATCTAGCCATTTCGCAACAAGAAGGCGACGTCGATCACCTCGCAGCTCGGGTCTCAAGGCTGAATATCAAATCGTCGCAGTCCGGAACTGCCAAGCTGGGACGCCTACCCATGGAACTCAAGGAAACACCAGGAAAGCGTGCCCCGACGGTAACACCGAATGTCGCGGCAACCACCGCAGCGGCATTGAACGCAGAACGGGCAGCGCAGCGACTAAAGGGCGCACTCCTTCGTGTACGAAAGGAACCGCTTTTGAACAGACAAGCGGTAGGAAGCTCTGCACCTGCTATAGAGTTCAGTTCGCCACAGAAACTTGCAATTGCGTCTGGATCCAGCGACCGGAGCGTGTTTATGGCCAAGTGGGATGCAAGGGACACGCCGGCCTCGCCTGACTCGTCAGGATTAGATGGGCTGGGAGTCCAAAAATGGGGCGCACCGGCTACTATGTCTCCTGGCTCGCCTTCGCCGCCTCCTGAGCACCCTGGCCTGCGTCGGCGAGAGACATCTAGCAGGCATGCAAAGCCCGTCAGAAGACCTGCTGGTAGCTCCGGCGCCACTATCACAGCGACCGCTAGCCCACCCTCGAACTTCAGCTGGGGCCCCGTGCCGACCATCACACCGATGAAAACGTTGTCAGCCGATGTCAGGAGCAAATGATAATTAGTTCAGGGAATTCGCAGTCTTCGTTGTCTTAAGAGGTTGTCAGATTTGGTGCCTACGAGTCGGATAGTAAAGGTACTAGGCAGAATGAGTTGTTACATGGTTTTGTAGATTACATCAGTTTTCCAGGTTTCCCCCCCCCTTTTGTATATCACTCTGCTGTCGCGGAACGACCGTTAATCTGTTGTCCATGAGTTGCCTCTGCCTGTTCATCTTCACTACCGTCATCGTGATCTGCGTTGTTGCCATTCAGCGCCGCAGAGTTTTGGTCTTGTTGGATTTCGAAGGGGTTGTAGATGATGCTTTCTATATGTGCAAGCGCAGCCTAGCGACAACAAGGACAAGAAAAATACCCCCGGTACAGAGAAAAAGCGTATCAACGGCTAGTACGGTGCGAAACGGTTATCATTGATGAAATTGTTGCGCACCCGCCCGACTTCGCTGAGCTCTTCGCCGTCAGCGCCGTCGAATGCCTCGAACGGACTGTTTTCGTCTGCGTCTATGAACGCGTCGTCGTCGTCGTCCATATCGTCTTCGCCCGCTGGGTCGGGGTGTAATGCCGCACATACAGATAGTGCCTCAAATATAGGTTCCACTGGAGCTGACGGTGAATATTTTGAATCTCGTTGACTCAGAAGAGCGTGTACATACAAGCTGTAGCTTCTTTTGGGACGATAGTGAGTTCCCTCATCTCTGCCGTCTCTTCCTCGTCTGCATTTCCGTCGGGGATAGCAGTGCTTTCGTCCAGCTGACAGTATATTGAAGGGCCTGTTTCGCCGCGGGAGATCGCATGCAAAGTGATGGAAGGGTATTCGATTTGGATGCCTCGTCCGGAGGCAGCCATGTAGACCAAAGCACTGTGTACCACGGCTTGTTCTTCAAAAAATCTAGTGAAAGACACATTGCAGAAGAAACGTGCCTTTCAATCACATACAAGGTCCCTTTTGCACACTCTTCTGCGCTAAAGCCTTCGAGAGGGGGGTCAAGGGCAATAGACACATCCTCCTCTTGATGCCTCAATACCGGCGGGATGTCACTGAAGGACGTAGGCGTAGAAGCAACCATCGTCTTGTGCTCATCTAAAGAGATGGAATTCGGGACAGCATCTATGGAGGCGATGGGAGCCATTTTTGTGTGTATATGTGCAAGGAGTTGTGGATTGAAGAATATTTGGAATGAGCGTCTAATTTCAAGAAATAATTGCCACAGGGCGCTTCATATGCTACTTGGATAGGTCTACCACCTTTCCAGCATTAGCTTCGGTCTTGAGCTTGCTTTCAGTCGGTCGTCATGCAGGGTGCGTATATAACGCATATTTCTTAGGAAGTTCGACTTACACTCTCCTAGGATTCAACAAGTACTATCCCCCCGACTTCGATGGAGAGAAGCATGGCAGCTTAAATAGCTATCGAGGTGCAACTCGCTCAGCTATTGCCCCCACCTTTAATTGGCTGACATAGGATATTCAGGAAAGCATGCGTTGGGTGACAGAGCTCGCAAGATTGACCAGGGGATTCTCATTACACGGTTTGAGCTGCCGTTCAATATCTGGTGGCACGTACTCCCTCTTTCTATGGTTATCTGCATTGTCCTCAGCAAGTTTTACAGCGGGACATGCAACAACCACATTGGCATGGGTGTCAGATACAATGCCGAGAAGAAGAAGATTGGCAATTATTACAGCACACCAATCTACTCGTTCCGGTGCAAATGTCATCTATGTAGCGGATGGTTTGAGATTCAGACGGACCCTAAGGTACACAAGCTCGGTCCGTGTGTTGCCTGGCTCTCATGTCATACTGCAGAATACTTGCTATGTCGTGACCTCCGGAGCTAGACAGAAGCAGGAGGATTGGGATCCAGAAGAGAATGGAGGTTTCGCTGCTCACAGTATGCCGCCCTTTTCACCTCAGCTCTGCGGACAGAGATTGACGTACACCTAGATACAGATCCGAACGAGGGCCCAGTTGATCCTCTAGCCGCCCTAGAGAAGTCCACGGAGGCTCAAAACCACATGAATAAAGTGCAAGTGCCCCGTTTGGAGGCCCTGCAGACAGTCTCTGATCACTATGGCGACGATCCGTATACGCTCTCGAAACTAGTTCGCAAACGCTTTCGAGAGGAGAAGAAGGTGGAGAAAGAGAAACAGGCAGCGGACGATGCGCTCAAGGGGCGCTATGGTCTGCCGGAAACACTCAAGTTGACTCGGGACGATGAGGCTACTCAAGCTAAAGACAAGGAAGCATGGGAGAAGGCAAGGATGGATCTGGCGTTGAAAGACAGAAGTAAACGGCGCAAAATGGAATCTATCGGTATCATCCCGCGCAAACAACTTGGCTCTTCCTCGTCGCTGGGATCTGGAAGCAAGGGTCGGTCGAGCGCAGCTGAATTGTTGCGGGCACGTATACTAGAAAACACTGCGCGGCGGAAGCCTCCAAATGCACTATAAGGGCAGTCTTGTACGAGATGAGAATATTTGTAGCCCTAGTATACCCTTGTACTTGTACTCGGCCACTTTTTTTGCTGCCTTGTCAGTAGTGATTACGACGAGTGATCGCAACGCATATGATGTCGACGCACCTTGGGAACGTTCCGAAAAGCAAGCGTCTCCATCTTTCCTTCTAACCGCCACCTCCATCTCTTTCCTGCTCATTCTCTCCCCGCTTCACACGAAATGTCTCTTGGAACACTCTGGACGATCCCCACTCAGTCTGGGGGCAAGCGCGTCAGTCACATCGCAATGCACATAATGACTCAGATGAGAACTGAGTCTCGCAGATTCGTGCTATTGCTACGTTTGGAGGATTGAAGGTTGATTTACCCGAGTCTTACGTTCACCACGAAGACAATAAGAAGGCCGCATTTCTTGAAAAGTTCCCCCATGGAAAGATCCCGGCTCTCGAGACAAAGGATGGATTCTACCTCTTCGAAACCTCTGCCATTGCGCGTTACAGTGAGTACAACTCTCAGTGTTGGAAGTGTATGAAGGACCCCGTCGTCAATCCTTGAAAGCGAGCATGCCGAGGGATACATATTATGAGTTGTGATCGTTGTGTCGGCCATATCCAGACTTTGGGTTTGACTCTCCTTCATGTAGTACGGTTTACTGACTCTGCGTGTGTGAAGTTGCATCGCTTGCACCGAACTCTAGCCTTCTTCCATCTGATCCCAAGGACGCTGCCCTTGTTGACCAATGGAACTCGGTCGCTGACAGTGAGATCGCATACCCCGTCAGTATAGCTGTCCAGCTCTGTCGCGGCATTTTGCCATCCACCAAGTCTGTGAGTCACAGTCGGGACAAATTATCATTACATAGGCTGACTCTGACGACAACAGTTGTACACAGCCTTCGTTGAGCGCGCTCTTCGCGGATTGACTACCGTTGAATCTCACCTTTCTACTCGTACATTCCTTGTCGGCGAACGTATCAGCCTTGCGGATATTACCCTTGTGTCCGTTTTTATGAACGCCAACCTCGTCGTCTTGGACGCAGAGCTGCGCAAAAAGTTTCCTCACATCATTCGCCATGCAGAGACCATCGTGAACCAGCCTTCGTTGAAGGACATCTTTGGTCCGATTGAGTATCCTGAGAAGGCTCTCCAGTTCGCTCCCCCTGCCAAGGAGAAGAAGGAGGGTAAGCCTGCTGCCGCCCCTGCATCCAAAGCCGAGAAGAAGCCCAAGAAGAAAGCGGAGGAGGAGGAGGAGGAGGAGGAAGACGATGACCTCGTTCCTAAGGAGGAGCCCAAGGCCAAGAACCCACTTGACCTACTCCCAAAGTCCTCTTTTAACCTCGACGATTGGAAGCGTGCGTACTCCAACAAGGAGACCCGGGGCCCAGGTGGATCTCTCGAGTGGTTCTACCAGAAGTGAGTAGTTCTTGTGGTAAGCCTCCACACGCGTCCTCATCTTTCTCCCAGCTTCGACAAGGAGGGCTTCTCTGTCTGGCGCGTGGACTACAAGTACAACGACGAGCTGACTGCTATTTTTATGTCGTCTAACCTCATCGGCGGTTTTTTCAACCGTCTCGAGGCTGCACGCAAGTATTTGTTCGGTTCAATGGGTGTCCTCGGCGAGTCGAACAACTCCGTCATCAGCGGTGCCCTCGTCGCGCGCGGACAGGAGATCCAGCCCGTAGTTGATTGCGCTCCTGACTGGGAGTCTTACAGCTTCAAGAAGCTCAACCTCGACAACGCTGAGGATAGGGCCTTCTTTGAGGCTGCCAACGCTTGGGACCTTGAGATCGATGGCAAGAAGTGGGCGGATGGCAAGAACGTGAGTACCTTTTGTTATGCACCATCGAATCTTTGTCCCCGACTGCTGACATTCTTTAGTTCAAGTAGAGTTGACGCGTGTCGTCCGTCTCTGGTCCCATGGGAGTATAATCCGCTTCTCACCTTATGCCCCGACAAATTGTCGTCCTCCGTCGTTTTGGCCCGTCATCATTCCGGCCTGTATAATCAACTTGTACTGATAGCAGAAGAGAAAGAGAAATAAAAATCGAATGAAGTGTACTGTGATGGTGTGAACCTTGAGTAACATATGTACTTACAGCTATCCCGCTAACGATATACCGCAATACATACTCAAGGACACGAAGTGAGCGGGCCACTGGAACAACGGCGGGGTGTCGCCACCTGCGACACTGTGCTCTGCGCACACCCTACTGGCGCGGTCTAGCGATATTGGGATAGCTGTAAACAGGCCTCGAGACGTAATATTTGCGTGCAGTCAGTTCCAAGTACTGTAGGTTGCGCTAAGCAAAACTGCAATGTGTTGAGCGCCGAGTTTTTACGCACATCCCAAGCGCACTGTGGACGCGTTTCATATTACACGATACCTTTGTACATACTTACCACTTGTCCTGCCCTGACCCTGCTCACCGTCCGCGCCACTGCTCTCAGACGGCACTGGTGTATCACTGGGTGGCATACCGTGCTCCCTACGCAAGCTGTAATTCTAGTAGTGAGATGTCTGGTCAGTACAGCAGACGGGCCACATACACGCTGACCGCGTCAACCTTCGTGGTTGTACACACTTACCTCGCCTACGCTGCCTTCTTCTCGGCCTTGGCAATTGGGACCTACTTGCATTACCAAAAGATTGTTAAGAACGGAGTTGCTGGGTATCCTCAGGAATGGTTTCCTTCAGTGTCAGCCACGTAAGTAATCCCAACTATGCGCGAGATTCTGCAGTTAATCAGGCTACGGGTCTAGCATCGGCGACTGGTACCCTGAACGCAACATATTCCAGATTCTCATTGCGATGAACTCCGGTAAAACATTCCTTGCGCACACGGTGTAGGAAGAGTCTGATCACATCGTGTGTCAGGTCCCCGATTTGCGCTCGTATTACTGCAATATCACCTACAACGTTCATCTACTTCAAGATTACCAGGCTTCCTGTGCATTACTGGCATCGCGAGGACCCTGTCCTGCGGTGGTTGGGTATACATCACTTCTTCTGACGACCACGACTGGCACGATATTCTCATGATAACTTATATTGTATGCAATCTTCCCTGGATGTACGGTGGCATTGCATGCACATCCCACCCAAAGGCGCGAAGTAGAAGGTAGGCTCTTCTGTGAGGATTTCATGACCACTGCGCTCATCAGTGCTACCTTAGACGTCTTGTAGCCAATTCGTAAGGTCCCCATCTCTCGATCATATTTGACTAGCTGAACACTTTTCGCTTAGATTCTTCCTCTCACTTGTCCCCATGATCTATTTCTTTGTGCAACACAAGGTACATCGCGTCCCGGGTGGTACGTTCTGTCTTCCAGGGCGATTTGGTTACCTCGCTCACTTTGAATGTAGCATATACATACTACGCCTTCTTCGAGTGGTCTCTCATTATCCTCGACATCCTATATGATTCCATACTGCAGATAGACGTCGAGCATGCACACCTCCAGGTGAGGTTTCAATCATCCTTCAACAGTCGTTCCAATACTCATCCACGCTTTGGTCAGATCACTGTAGGCTCATCCAACGGGGACCACGATATGTATAACCAACTACATCACCTTGCATAACGAATACAAAGTTGATGGTAGTTTTACAGCGTGGTCCCGGTTGGTAAGAAGAATGCTTCTGTCGACGTCGAAAAGTCCAAACAAGTGTCGAAGGAACATAAGTCAATAATCAACCCAAAAGCCACAGAGCAGGCAACATTGGCCACAGATAATGTCAACTCATCTGTGCTCGATTTTCTCAGCGACTTGTACTTATGTACGTACGTCCATATGGTTGATGATTACAGTCTTACGAATCACGGCTCGTGTTCACCTTGGATATTGTAGCATATATCAGCTGGTCTGTGTTCACCTCACTTACCCCAGTGCTGTTCTACTTCTCGGTGTGGGAGCTCGGTATAGCTGGGTCAGAGTTCGCACTTTTGTCTACGCTCTCACCCGCACTACTCTCCATTCCCACCCTCCTCGATGTTGCAAGCTCACGAACAGGTCGTACAATCCTACATTGCTTGACTTTGATAGGATTGCAAGCGTTCGCCCTGAAAAGTCCCATATATCGCTTGGTCGCTGTTGCATTCGCCAGTTCGATGATGTGCATCGGCTGGGTCGTGGATTGGTCTGCCACTCCACCATCCTGGGGATATCAAGCTATGCGTAGGTGTATGCCATTATCATACTACACACAACTCACGCCGTATATACGCATGTAGTGACCGGTCTTGGGTTCCTCATGGCTTCCGTCTCCAAACACGCAAATCACTCAAACAACCCAGGTAATGTATTTTGCTCTAGACTGCCTTCAAAACCGTTGCTAAATCGTGCATGGTTAGTCTGGCCAATTGTGCATGAAGTGTCAGGAGGCTACAACAAGATCGGGATTACGCTTGCACTTCTAGCTATCGCCAACTTCTACACACGATCCACCAACTCGGCAAGAGCGGCTTACCCTTCAAATGGCTCCTTTGCGACTTCCAAGTCTGACACCACACCGTTGCTCACAAGAAGATATTGGGCATTGGACGGCATCGCGCTCGGTTCTTTGATTTTCACACTGCACTGCTTCATCGCAGACTCTAGCACGCTCATAGCCTGGTCCTGGACTGGATTTCCTATCAAAGGCCCTGTTCCACACCTCCATGGCTCACTCACGCATGTCGCCCAAGCTCTCGGACTTCTCCTTCCCACATTGTTTTCCTCCTCATCGGGCATATTCTCTCACCCAATCTGGTTCATATACGGCTCTGCGTCTGCATACGTCACGTACGCTTACAAGGACTGGACAGGCTATGTTGGCGGGCTGAACTTCGCGCTTTTCCTTATGTCCATCATTTCCGTCGTTTATGGCCGCGCCGCTTCGAGCAAGCGTCTGGTGAGGACATACACTACGGCGTTCCTGGTAAACGCACTGTTTGACGTTGTCAACACATTCACCGTCGCATATGCATTCGTCCCAGGAGGGGAAATATTCAGAGAGAGGACTGATGTGTGCGTATTTTGCCATATATAACGTATGGAAATAATGACGTCCTCGTTGTCAATCACAGCGTCCTTGCAGTTCAGATGCTTGCTATGAGCTTCGCGTTCCAATGGCCTTCTATCAGCTCACCGCTCCCCGCCAGCGCATTCAGGTTACCATCTTCCTTCAAATATCGGTCGCAAGCAATGTTGAGCATCCTGATAACTGTTTCTCTACTTGCCACCATGTATTGCTGGCCAGCTGCGCCACAGCCATACAGGTCCGGCTCGCGTATTCTGCGCGCTGGTATTTGGACGGTCCATTTCGGCATTGACAACGAAGGTAGGGACAGTCAGAGGCGTATGAGAGATCTCATTCGGTACGTTTGGGTCGCCTCTCTGTCAGCAGCTATTCCAGATAGCTTAATTCCGGGAATAGCGATATGGAACTGGATGTTGTAGGTTTGTTGGAGACGGACCTTCACGTGAGTTTGGTGTTCTGGTCTTGCATCATATTCATTTACACAACTGACTTTATAACAGCGTGTTGTTTACGGGAACCGAGATCTGTATGTGTTTCCTCGCTGAACTACCCGAAAAAAACAACTGGATTGACGGCTTGGTTCGCAGCACGCGTGTCATGGTGGAAGAACTCGGATTCGTAAGTGCTACAGCATATATCATACGAAAAACGTGATGACTGATCCGTTTCCTCGTAGTACGTAGACCTTGGTCCTGGACCCAACCAGCATACATGGGGTGCGGTTCTCCTGTCCAAGGCAAGCGAATCGTCATAAACAGTGGAGCGATATGCTGACCTGTTGTCCAGTTCCCGATCATCAACTCGACCCACCATCTGCTACCATCCCCTCATGGAGAGCTCGCTCCAGCTATTCACGCAGTCCTCGATGTGTTCGGTACACCCGTCAATGTCATCGTCGCTCATAACGGGCAAGGTGCGCCTTTCTTTTTCAATGCGCATCTAGTTTTCCGTGGCAGTGAACACTAAACCCGTTTGGTTATAGAGGAAACTCCGCTAGATCGCGAACTCCAAGCAACGGAGCTCGCAAGAATTATGGCCTCCGTCTATCCACAGCCAGTCATATTCTTGGGTTATGTTGTGACGAGACCACACGCATCCAGACGTTTGTCCAATCTGACCCGCATCAATGCGCGACTGAACACTGATTGTAAACACGACAGCGAACCCGTACGAGATCATGGTCACAGACGGTAAAGTACACGATATCGACAAGGACGACGGGGATCGATGGTCGGTGCTCTACCTCTGTCTTTATGCACTAATGAACTGAAGCTTTCTATCAGGTGTGAATACATATTCTATCGAGGATTGTATCGAACATCGTATGCCCGAGTATCAAGAAGTACGATTACAGACACGGAGCTTCAAATAGGCCAGTTCATGCTCCCCAAGCATGGCTACGGCGTGACGATCGAATCAGAGGAATCACGATACCTTCGAGCTTGGTATTACGAAATGTCTGAGGATCATGTACGTCTTCCGAATCTTCGACAGTATACTAGTCAATTGACTGTCGTACAGCTGCTACCTCCAGCATACCTGCCTGAAAGAGGTGGCGTGCGAGGGCATTCCTACCATGTCTTCAATTTGGTAGGTACTATACTGGACTCATAGCAAACCCACTGCTAATCTTATTGCAGCCATTATATTACAAGTTGCCTGAGGGCGCTGTGTTGTAGCACTCACAAGAACTACAATTGCTTATTTATTATTAAGCTGCATGCAATCGATGGTGGTCCTCATCTCCATCACCCTCATCGTCGTCTTCACTTTCAGTCTCTTCTTTACCGGAATGTGCTGCCTTGCCTTCGTAATCTTCATCTTGAGTATCTTCGTCCTCTTCTTCCTCATTCACCTCCTCATCCGTCTCGTCCTCACTCTCTTCCTCTTCCTCGTCTCCGTTCGTGTCCGCGTAGAACGAGTCCAAGTCCGTCCACGGAGCTTTCCCTGTCTCCGGTCGTGAGTATGATCCAGCAGGAGAAGGACCCGCGGGGGTAAGTACAACCGGGCTCGCTCGGTTTGACGATGCTATCGAACGAGGCACAGATGTATGTACGGACGATATGCTTAACGGCACAGGAGGCACATCCTCCTCGGAACTCCGCAGTGAAGGTTCGACGCCTTGTTCGAGCCAGTCCGGAAGGAACACATCACCAGCCATATCTTTGCCAGTGATGGCTCCGAGCGAGCCAAGCACAGCGCGTTCATCTCCTACAGTTATCATGAGTAGCGATCAGTTTCTGCTCGTTGTTCAAAGGCAGTTAACGCACCTGTGTGTTGAGGCTCCTCGGAGATCCCAGACTTGCCTTCGAACAGCACGAGCTTCACCTGCTCTCTTCTCAACACGACACCTCCCTGGTCTTCCTGTCCGCTGTCCTCGTCCTCGCCACGCAACAGTGTCGTCACTCCGTTCAGCAGCGAGCCCAACATGCGACCTCGATCTCTCACGTCAAAGTTCGGGTCGTACCGTGCCAGAGATAGCACATAACGGGTGAGTAAGCCAAGTGTCCGGTCCGAAGGACACAGCACAAGCATCTTTGCTGCCAGCGTCACGGTTTGTAGCTTCACGATGGGTTCCTAAACATGTACCATCGTCAGCGGTTAGCTAGCTAGCTAGCATTTGAAACGGAAAAACAAAAAGACCTCTTGCATGAACGACTTTGTCGCTTTTCGGAGGACGTCCGGAGCCCATGGTGCGATGCCTTCTGGACCTGTCTGAGATACCCCTGTAGACGATGATGGGTCGACAGCGGCGTATTGCCCCACCAGCCAGATGATACACGCTCGCGCTTTGGAATTGCGGACGTCATCTATACGGTACGCAAGGCGGGAGATGATGGAAAGTGGAGAGTAGGATGTCGATGGAGTGCTTTGTTGTTGCTGCATGTTCTGTTGGACGAGCAGCTTCAGGACAATGACCGCGTTTCCGACGACGATATCTAAGCCCAGTGATGGGGAGTGAGAAGTTCGTGTCATCGTGAGGTACACATGCGGGAAACTGCTATTGAGCTTACCTTGCTTGCTCTGAATGAAAGACATGAGTGCAGATAGGCACTGCTGTGTTGATTCTGGGACGACACGCGCACAGTAGCCTATAGCGCTGACTGCTTCTCGCACCAGGCCGTCATCCGCATCTTCTGAGTAGACCTATTTCAATGGACTCGAAGGTGAATTTCCGGTCATACCGTTGAAGCGGGTGGATGCTCACAATGAATTCCCGTAACAATGCTTGGTAGTTCTCCGGCTTAATCACCGTCCGGAGCAGCCGCATCTTATCCTGTTTGACTTGTGGAGTATCGTCTGCTCGGACGAGGAAATAGGTGTAAGATGGCACCAGTAGATGCTACATCGAGTTCAACACAGCTTGCGAAATAGGATTTGGAGGTAGCTCACCGATAGTGTACGCGATATCATCAGCAGGTACGGTAGAACCACACGTTCGATTTCGGGTGACAGATGCAGGAGGCGCAGCAAAGGTGGGATTATTTTGCCAGTCTCAGATGGTGGGGCGATGTAATAGAACGTGCGAGCGACTGCAAGCACTACCTAGGGGGGCGCGTATAGACCAATTAGTCAGCTAAGATCATGGTAGGATCTTGACCAGCGTACCGCAGGATTAAGGGACTGGAATAGTGGCTCGGCCGAGGTGAGAAGGAGCTTCACATCGGGATCAACCTCTTCTTGCTCTCCTGTCAGGACGATTGGCCGAGGAAGCATCGTACGTGCGTAACGAATCAGAAGGGACAACAAGTCCGCCTGACCCCATTCGTCCACATCCACCAAGGTGCGACATAACCTTCTGTAGTGTTCATGAAGAAGATCTAAGCGTGTGGGACAGATTGCTTGAAAAGCCACGGCTACACTTCCGATAGATAGCGGTGAGCGATCCTTCAGGAGCTTGGAGATAATTTCGATGAGTTCCGGTTGATTGTTTGATTCTAGACTGCACACAGACAGTTCTCAGTGACCTTCGCAGTCTTTCAAGTCAGCACACACCTGTAGCATTGGATGACAGCGAGCGCAGCAGCTTTCCGAACGTATGGACTGATGTCGGTCGCGCACTTTTTGATGGCTAACACGACTATGCTGCCAATCATCGGAACTTTGATTCCAGATAGTACGCGGAGAGCCATCGCTCTGATCAACGGGTTCGAATCCGAGAGGTCCTTTTGAAAAGTGTTGATTGACAGCAGGGCGAGGTCTGGTTCGTGCTCGGCATATCGAAGCAGATATATGTACACGAGCTTTCGTATTTCAAGGTTGTGAGAGGCAACGTTCTTCACCACTTGCGCAAAGAACTCTGAGACGTTCCTACCCTTGGATATGAGCTTATGTGTTCAATACCCACGACCTGCAAATCATTAAATGACTTTGGGTTTCATGCAGAGATTCACATACCGCGATTAGCCTCTTCATCGCATCCAGTTTGTCTCTGTCACTGGTAGAGTCCAGTTGCTTTCGTATGTGCTTGAGCTTCTCCTCCGGGTTGTCAAAGTACCCTGCGCTGCTGCCACCACGAGTGATTGCGAGGTCTCTCGTATGCTCGGATATCGTCTCCTGCAGACGAGTCCCAAAACGCGTGGCATTCTCGGTGAGAGTGTTCAAGTTGAGACCTGCCATTGCGCCAAGAGTGAGAGCCTCAGTGCGAAGAATGGCCGTCCAAGCTGCGAGTTGTCTGCGACCAAAATTTGAGGTTGTCCAATCAACTTTACACGGCGCGTACTGAAATTAGCGCCCATATTAAAATATTGTCAACTTGCGCCGCTGAGTACCTCAGACCGGCTGTGACATTATATAGCAATCGTTACTATTGTTGTATGAGCTACGCGCAAGCCAACGCCATGCCCACCAAGTGCAGTCTCGTGGCGACAGTAGCACTGCACCCTCCACGCTGGTCGCCATCATTACATTATAAAATGGTTATTTACTAATATCCTCGAGGCATATTTTCAGGGTCGACACTGACTTTTTTTTTCAGTGCCTCTTTGCTCAAACGATTTGTGTCCCAAACATGCTGGGGATTGCAAGGTCCAAGATTGATTAGCCCGAAGATGTCTTTGACCGTCGTCATCATACGTGCTGCGACAGCTACAACACGAGTAGCATTCTCGACTCTCGGATGTGGTTGTGTTGGACGATCATCATTTTGTCCTAAGCCTCAGGGAGTTGATGTGGTTGTGGAATGGCAGCCCGGCCCATCGAGCATCGTCGACAGGGGATGGAAAGGGCGCGTGCCAGCAAAAGGGAGATGCCTTATACCCGAACTGAGATAGATACACTGATGTAAGCACATAATTACAATGTAGATCCTGACCATTGACATCAGTAAGGTTCCTGGAAGATTACAAAAGTTTGGAGTTGGAGCGGTGAATGGATTAGTAGCCTTGTCATGTGTATTTCCTGGGTAGACATCTTCCTAGTCTACGCACTGTCTCTGATTCAAGTTGTAAGTATTATGCATCGATTACGTCTTTGGTATTCGCGTGATATTTCTTCGGCTTTAGTAGAGCACGTCGTGATGGCATTTATTGAGGGCTGAGCTCGTCGAATGTTCGTAGGACTCCTCGTGTATGGTCAGACTGGAGAGGTCTGTTGTACGATTATCTTATTGAAGTTCGGCCCGGTTTTCGTCTGACTCGATTATTATGACTTACGATTATTGTTAACTACAAATGACTCGTGAATTCTCGATCCTTTTGTATCGAGAGATGACTCCTGTATTTACCTACGTGTATATAAGTACAGGCAATCCGAATGGCGAGAGCTCAGAATTCTCTCGCCCATTTCTCCGCAAACGACCGACCTTCGTCAGAAGTGGGTGAAACCACACTTGATCAAGTGTGGGGTTTAGCTAACCTCGCACGTCCGCTCTCTCACAGTCTTTGTATCTTCGAGTCAACCCGAGCTCTTGTTTAAGTCACCGTGACACCGAGGAGTAGTACGAAGGTACCGCTCAACCATCAGGCCTATATTGTCGACACTGTATTAACCCCTCCGAATTACAGGGAGTATCACCGCACTCCGTCGTACCACCGTCGCGCGCACAATTGTATTTTGTTTGGTACCTACGTGCAGAATGGATCCGTTTGATATCCTCCGAAATCAGCTACCTGCTGGAGTAGCTGATGCGCTTGAACAAATCATTGCTTCCCTTACGACTCGGCTTCAGGAAGCCCAACAGCAGGCTCTTGATGCCCAACATCAGGTTCAGGCTGCACAACAGCAGTTGCTCACGCAGCAGCAGTTCGAGCAGTCTATAACCACTGCCCTTTCCCAAGCCCAACTTACCGTTCAGGCTCCCGCCGCGGCTGCTCCCACTACGAGTCGCGGCTCACTTCGAGTTTCCCCTCAACGGTTCAGTGGTAACATCGATTCTCCTCACAGTAATGTGAACCACTGGATCACCATATTCCTTGACGCTGTTCGTGCGTCCGCTGTTCCCCGTGACTTATGGGTTCCGACAGCTGCGACCTATTTTGATGGTCTGGCTCTGTCGTGGTACCATAGTCAGCATCAGCGCAATGCTATTCCGAATGACTGGACTGCTTTTGAGGCACTTCTTCGTCAGCGTTTCGATACCCCAATCATATTGGATCAGGTTCGCGCAAGGATGCATGCACTTGCCTATCGAGGTAACATGCCGGACTATATCCAGAAGTTCCAGCTACTCGACGCTCGCATCTCTGATACACAGATGACCTACTATGACCGGAGATGGAATTTCACAGCACCACTTCCACAACAGGCCCGCCTATACATCACAGAGGCCTTGCGCGGAAATACAAACGCAAACATGTCTCATGTATACGACCTTGCGCTCGAATGGTCGCACACCAGTGAACTTGTCAACCAAACTCAGAGGCACTCAGGTCCTTCACATCGTCAGTCAGACCGCGACCGTGACCCGCGAGCAAAGAATAAGCCTCGCCGCGATACTCCATTCCCTGTCATAGTTCCTCCATTCTCCCAGACATCAGTCGCGCCTACACCAAGTGCAGACAGACATTCCGAGCCAGCTCCTATGGACCTGGATGCAATGCAGCAGTCTGCAAATGTCCGCTGCTATAATTGCAACGAGCGGGGTCATGTTGCTCGAGATTGTAGACGTACTCGTACAGGCGCTCCTTCTACAGTAACCTCGTCTAACGCTGTTCGCACCACTACTCGAAGGCCGTACGGAGCGCCACGTCCACAGCAGATGCATGCGCACGAAGTTGACAATTCCACCGACTCACAGGAAGGCGGTCATACTCTTCCTGAATTGACTCCTGCGCCCTACGAGACGGTGAACCCATCTGACGTGATGCTTGGACCCACAAGCTGCGACGACGACGAGAACATTCCTGGCCTAAACTATCTGAACAGTGAAGCGGATGATGAAGCATCCAACGGAGACCAAGAGGAGACTCTTACCGACGACGACGATCTCTACCTGAATTTTGTGGAGATCACCGATGAGGACCTCAACGGTTTTGACGATGGTTTCACCTCTTGGGAAGACGACTTCACGATGAACGTTCATGAGGACGCACCAACCAATCCGACCTATCCAGTTCGACTTGGACCATCGGCTCGCGATTTGCACGGAGTTCGAGCCAATACGGCGCAAGCACTGCTCGACACCGGCGCGACCTCAAATTATGTCACCCGTCGAGTTGCCCAGGCTGCTGGTGCCGACTTCTTCTCTATCACACCTCGGGAGGTTGTAGGTGCCGGTAAAACCACGACGGTGGCATTTGCGCGGATGACCCTGATACTTGACGGTCGAGTCCGCGAGAACTTCCTTGCCTACATCCTTGAGCCTACTTCAGGTTTTCGTCATGACCTGTTGCTTGGCCGTGAATGGATGCGCACTCACCAGGCTGTCATTGACTGGAAGACGAACAACTGTCGTCTTGTTGATCCAACCTCTGGCCTCCAGTATATTCTGCGCCCCAATAAGCCTTTGTGCTTATCGTGCACTCCGAGGCGCCACCGTGCAGTGACATGCGCGCCGTATCGTCTCCACCATCAACCTAGGCTGGCGGCTGTAGCAGAGGAGCTGGATCTACATGAAGGGCCTAACGAAGTGAGTGATCCAGTAGTCAGTAAGGAAGTACTCACGCTGATGAAACGACGATACCCTCGCTGCTTCGCTGATAAGCCTGGGTACCCACCAGCTCGTCAGTGGGAACACGACATCGACACCGGAGACGCAAAGCCCATCCGCGCTCATGGTCGGCCTCTGTCACCAGTTGAACAGCTCGCAATAAAGGAGTTTGTAGACGACGCACTCAAGAGCGGAGTCATCGAACCTTCAACCTCACCGTATTCGTCACCCTTGCTCCCTGTACGCAAGAAAGATGGTGAGTTACGCATTTGCGTGGACTACCGAGCACTAAATCGTATCACCATTCCTAATGCGTACCCCTTACCGCGTATCGACGACTGTTACGCCACCCTCGCTGGCGCCCGTTTCTTCACATGTCTTGACCTTCGGTCGGGCTACTGGCAAGTGCGTTTATCTGATTCTGCACGGCCAAAAACAGCGTTCACCTGTCGTTATGGTCACTATCAGTTCCGTGTTATGCCTTTTGGACTCACCAATGCACCCGCTACCTTCCAAAACATGATGAATGATATGCTGCGTGAATTTCTTGATGTCATCGTGATCGTATACTTGGACGATATCGTGATATTCTCGAAAACCGCAGAGCAACATTTTATCGATGTCGACAAGGTGCTAAATCGTCTGAACGAGCATCAGTTGGTACTGAATGAGAAGAAATGTAAGTGGGCCTTACGAAGCGTACTATACCTCGGTCACATTGTCTCTGGCGCAGGTATCCGTCCAAACCCTGACAAAGTTGCCGCAATCCGTGATTGGCCGCGACCCGCAACCATTACAGAGGTACGAGGATTTTGCAATCTTGCAGGCTATTACCGGAGATTCATCAAAGATTTTGCGAAGGCCATGAACCCAATCTACGACTTGCTTCTTGGTTCACCAAAGAAAGGAACTCCTGTCCAATGGAACTCGGACTGTGAGCGTGCTTTCACCAGTATCAAGACAAAACTGTGCTCACCTTCCTTCTTAATTCACCCTACTCCGTGGCGGCTATTCGTCATAGATACCGATGCCTCGGGCAACTGTATTGGGGCGGTACTGCAGCAAACGACAGAGCCGTTTAGGGATTTGAAAGGGGGGAAGGATGACAGTAAGTCCCTGCAGCGGTTCACATTCAAGGAGAAGCACTTACGAACAGTTGCTTTTGAATCACGCCGGATGACCCCAACCGAACAAAGGTATTCGGCTCAGGAGCGAGAAATGCTCGCAATCGTCTGGGCCCTTAGGAAGTGGCGAGGATACGTTGAAGGTTCACCTATCCTGGTACGTACTGACCACGAATCATTGAAATACGCCCGTACTCAGAAAGACCTCGGACGCCGGCTTGCTCGATTCATCGACGATCTCGCTCACTTCGACGTGGAAATCATCTACCGTCCTGGTAGGTCGCAACTGGCACCGGACGCCCTGTCGCGACGAGGGGGTCATCATGATATTGAGGACTCCGAGACCCTTGAGCCTCTTTTCGCTAATCCGCTGGATGCCCTCCGGACATCGCCAGATCGGTCCCCGTCGTTTGATACCCTGGCACAGTACGAGCGCGATTTGAATGCTGGTACTCCGCAGGAGACAGTCGGCGACGGAAACTATCAGGTCATTGATAGTCAGCTTCATCGGACCGTTCAAGTGGACGACACTGACCTTCTAGTGCGAGTCCCGACATCAGTCAGTGATGCCGAGTCCATTGTGCGACAAGTCCATTTGGACCTTGGACACTTGGGTGTCTCCTCCGTCACTCCCGCGCTTCGTCGACGTGCCTGGATTCCGTTTGTTACAGAGCTCGTCGAGCGGGTTGTCAAAACCTGTAACCAGTGTCAGTTTGTCCGTCGTGAACCCGCTACAGCACAAACACTGCATCCCTTACCCCGTGTTGGTGCTGGTGACATTTGGTCCTTTGACTTTGTTGGTCCCCTCGCAAAGACTCCGCAAGGAAACCAGTATCTGATCACCGGCATGGATCTGGGTACTGATTTTACGGTTGCCAATGCATTGACTCGCCGGTCAGCCGAAGCTGTTGTGAACCTTCTGCGCTATGTCATATCGAATCATGGTAAGCCTGTTGCGATTCTCACCGACAACGGCGAAGAATTCATGTCGTACCTGGTGCAAAACTTCCTCCAACGTCTAGGTATTCAGCACCTTCACACGACACCGTATCATCCGCAGACGAATGGGCGGCTCGAGAAGTTCAATGATACACTGGTACAGATGTTAGCAAGGGTGTGTGCTCCAAGTTCACAAACCCGATGGGATGAGTACTTACCGGATGTGCTACTGGCGCACCATGCTCACCAGAATCCTTCGCTTCGGACATCCCCCTTCTACCTGACTTATGGACGACACCCGCGCCTACCTAACGATCACGTCTACGATGTCGTTCGTGCTCCCCCCACTGACCAGGAGATCGAGGCCCTCCAGATCAAGCGGCTTGCACACATCCAGGATTTAAGCCGTTTCCGCGAGGAGGCCAATGATAAGGCATTCGCTCGCCTACAGAAGGAGGCCGAAAGGCGTGAAGGGATATACAGAGAGGAGGCGATTGGGGTTGGAGACCTGGTAAAACGTAAGTTCGAATCCCCCACCAAGCTACATCCTCGATGGGATGGTCCTTTCTTTGTTCGAGCAGTCACTGGAAAGAACACTTACCAGTTGCAAACTAGATCCGGCTATATCCTTCGACACCTTTACAATGGAGACCGCCTTCGCCGTTACTTCCCTGGACAGCGCGACGAAGGAGCTCTGTGGCATGCTAGCGAAGACCTGCGACGACGAGACGAGCATGAGCGCTTGAAAAATGCTCGACGCACAGTTACGTGATTCACCGGTCGGTAAATTCCTGATTAGGCTGGACAAGCCTGTTTCCGTTTCTTTCTTGATTATTTCTGTACGATAGCTTTCGAGACGAAAGGTCTTAACGAGGGGGTAGTGTTGTACGATTATCTTATTGAAGTTCGGCCCGGTTTTCGTCTGACTCGATTATTATGACTTACGATTATTGTTAACTACAAATGACTCGTGAATTCTCGATCCTTTTGTATCGAGAGATGACTCCTGTATTTACCTACGTGTATATAAGTACAGGCAATCCGAATGGCGAGAGCTCAGAATTCTCTCGCCCATTTCTCCGCAAACGACCGACCTTCGTCAGAAGTGGGTGAAACCACAGGTCGTTGAGGCCACGTGCAGTTTTTCTGAAACAAGTACGACTTGAAACACAATCGATGATGACACCCCCTGTCACAATGACGTGACCGGGGAAAAAGTCCCAAAAGGGAATGCTGATGGGTTGTGGCGAGTTTAGATTTGTTTCCGACGCTCACTAGCCCAAGGTACCGACGTACTACCACAATGATAACGCCTGTGGCTGTTACAGCACTTGCAGCAAAGACTGCCACCTCCTATCTCATTCATCCTCGGCGCAAGGTAAAAACAATTCCTACTGTCCCAGTGTACTGTCTCTGATTGCGTGCAAAAGCGACGAGTGTCATCTTCCAAGGAATTACAAAATTCCACAAAGATTGTGCCAGACTACTATCCCGCTCAAGCCCGGGTTTGCGTTCGATTAGATCAAAGGAAATCGACGCTAAGAGGCTGCGATGATAGGGGAACCACCAACGGTTCAGGGATACTAGTCCGTGGCCAAGTCAAAGGTTACTAACTCGTCGGGGGAAGCAAAAGGCAGCGCAACTTGCACGGGCAGCAGCGGGCTTTCATTGTAGCCCCGAACACTCCTCACCCTGACTCTCATACGAGCAAATTGGATTTGACATCAACAGAAAGATATGAGTATTCTTCAAATCCTTCGCAAGACCTCTCTGTGTTGATGACCGCAGGGCCAGCATATTGAGAGGAACAACACGGACGACTCGGACCTCGGATGGGAGCGGATCCTTCAAATTCGCGTATGTATGCCGATCCTCCAGATTATCCTCAGGGCGAGAAAAATGTGAACCCTTGCAAATCTGATCCTCAACAAAGTACCCCACAGGAAAAATTCCGTCGGGGCGTGCAAGTACCGTAGGGATATCATATTGCGATGGTTGTGCTGGAACCTGAGTGACTTTGAGAGCATTCACGCGGATTCCACCTTCGTTGAGAGAAAATAGCTACTTACTGAATATCACCGGTTGACTTCACATGATATCAGCACAAGTATATACACATGTTACAGATATCTGGAACACCTGCTCCACTAGTGTCTGATTATACCAGGGGTTCGAGGAGGAATTATAGTCATCACGTTCCGAGCTACATGTCATCAATGTTTCCGAGACAGTGTAACCCTGGCGCGGGTTAGCACAGTGCTCGGAACAGCATATATACTCCGATAAGACTGAGATAATAACATCTCAGTTAAACTGCCTTTTGGCGTAACGGTTATGACGTCGGAGTTCAGATCGCTTACACTAACTGAGATGTTTCGGGTTGCAGGTCAGGGGTTCAACCCTGGCTGGGGGCAACTTGCAAGGGGTTACACCCTTGGGGCGGCATATATCACAAATCCCCAATAGACAACCCAGAGCAGCCCTCATACTGTCCGAGAGAAACTCCGGAGGGTGGGATTAAAGTGTCTATAACGGGGAGGAGTGTAACCCTGGCGCGGGTTAGCACAGTGCTCGGAACAGCATATATACTCCGATAAGACTGAGATAATAACATCTCAGTTAAACTGCCTTTTGGCGTAACGGTTATGACGTCGGAGTTCAGATCGCTTACAGACAGCAAGGGACGGATTTGCATCGATGGCCCCAGTGACCCGAGTACAGTTCAATGTTCATGTCGAAGAACCAAAAACAAAATAGTAGAAGATATTGTACATACAGGATATGGTATCAACACATGGGGTGTAGAAAGTAAAAGACACACCCCCCGCGCCGTTGGATTAGCTCGTTACAGTGAGTTTGCACTACAGATCGAGAGCCGCTGCGTCCGTCCGTAAACTCCGTGTATAACAAATGTAAGATGCCGATTATGTACTTAGTGTGGTGGGTGGGTGCGATACGGAATCTGAAACACTTGCACCGAAATCGTCCAGATCTCCCAGCACGTAGTGTCTCAGATTGTCTGATCGTCGGGCATAATGGCAAGGGGATTTGCCTTCAATCTGCCATGAACAAGTCGTCCACCATCTGTCGCCAATCCCCTTGCGCGCCATCGTCCGCGAATATGGCGGGTTCCATAGACGGGCCGATGGGCTCGAGCTCCTTCATGCCCAGTTCTCCTAGGATGTGCGAGTATGATGGTGGCGGCAGCGTTTGTTTCGAGTATTTCTGAGCTCTGGTGGTGGCGGGAGCCACGGGACCACTGAGAGCAGAGCGATTGAAATACGGAAACGAATGGTTTCTAGGGGATCCAGTTGGAGTGGGGGGAAGGGATGGTCGAGGAATGGGGAATGCATTTCCCTGGTATTCGACAAATGACCAGGTGGAGTCGGAGAGGTCGTCAAGTTCGTCGTAATCCGTATCAGAGTCGCTGCTGACAAGGGTAAGGAAGAGAGCTCGACAGATTGCGCAGTATTGCCAGACTTACTTGTCAAAGGTGATGTATGACGAGTTGGCGTTTGCAGAATCTGCACTAACGCCAATTGGCTTGCCCGCGCTGCTCGTCGATGCGAAGCTGTTGTGGGTGCTAGGTGACGGTAAAGGTGGGTCAGGAAGCCGTCGTGGCTTGGGCTTGGGAGGGACAGGCAGCCTTCGGAAAGGTCGCGTAGGTTGCTCGGATGGCCAGGACGAGGATGTGGGCGTCATTGGAGACATTGGTGAGGAGGGAGAGGAGAAGGTCACCTTCCTAGCGCGAAGGGTGTGCTCGTGCTGGGCCATGGTGAACATGCCATCGAGTTGTGTGATGGGCGACGAGCGCAGGTGCCGGGCGTTGAGCTTGGAGGGGGAGGAGGAGGAGGAGGAGGAGGAGGCGTAGTACATGACTGAGCGTGGAAGTGAAGGAGCCGCTGCGCACGTCCGTACTTATACCAGTCGCTCTTCGCAGTTTCTACATATGATGGCCCATCAACAAGTCCGATAACTGACGGTCACAAGCGCCGAGGGTGCAATGTGAAATCTTGACGCCGGCAGCATCCGTAGCCGCGTGGCAGGTCTAGCGTGATGGCGAAGAGTGATGGTGTTTGGAGCGTCGGTGCGGCCAGCTAGGAACAATCCACAGTCAATCAAGACAGCGCAGACATCCATCTGCACAATATCGAGGCTGAGACAAAAGCTCAGAGGCCCACCGCAAGGACACAAGTCTCGTCGGGGACAGAGCACAGGACATAGCGGGTACTGTTTGTAGCGTGCCTGGCAGAGCAATATTGATAGCATTTCCAGAAGTGAGGGTGATTATTCTGACGGACGCACTAGTAGGGAGAGAGGCCTATGGGACGACTCTCGGGCATCGTTCCCTGACTAAAGATCAGAAACAGCTCATTACAGGACGACGACGGGACGCCATCCGTCATCACTGTATCATATCGACAGCACTCAACACACACCCAGTACGGGCTGTCCGGGCCAACTGGCATGGATCCTTCGCAGTCAACGTTGCATTGGTATCTGGCATTCGTCCTCGTGATACGGCTTCCGATAATGACATGGTGTAGCTAACCCGCATGACAAAACACTCACGCATGGCTTCTGCGAGTAACAGGTCAATGATACAGCAGCAATCACACATATCTGTGCCCGCACATACCTGATACACATGAACCACACAGCCTCTTGCATCTGTCTCTCGTTTGGCATGTTTTCCGGACAAGCACGTCATCCCCAGGCGGGTCGAAACGCCGAACGACGACGTACTTCCAGCAATCTGGAAAGGCTGCCTCCGTATCGAACATCAACTGCGTCTCGTGGCAGCAGCCTGCTGGTTTCTACTCTGCGCGAGAACACCCTGCTGCCGTTCAGCCAGAACCCGCCGCTTATTGAAATACTCCACCTGTAACGAAAGTAGCAACCAAGTGCAACAATTCCAAGTGAGCCAGATACAACGCTTCAGAGGAATAAGCACCGCATACACATACCCAACTCTTCGCACAGCTCTTCTCATACCGCGCTTTGGGACCTGCGCATGCAGCTCCCTCGTCACCCGCTTTGACTACTCCCGCACCGTCGAGACAGGTAAAGTACGCGTCCCTGCTGTCCCAGCATCTTTGTCTATCTTGACGCGATAGCGGGTCTGGAGCCTCAGCCTGTTTGTCGCGACTGAACCAGCCCATCGTCGGCGTGTGGTCGAGTGAAATGCCTTGCGCGCCTACGTCTGCCTTGTCCAACAGCTCCTCCGTCGGAGAAAGCCGATCTCACTTGAGAGGATCTCGCAATTGCGACACGCTTTCGAGATAAGTTGTACTGTCTGTAGTTGTGGTAGTGATACTAGCACATGCATATATATGTGCAGGCGATACGTTTTCATAAATGTTCATTGTAGATCATGATACAAAGTACCTCGCCATCTCTCGCATCCAACTCACTCCCCACGTACCCATTCGCGAAGAACAACACTCCATAGCTCCTCATCCCCCACCCGAGCCCGCAACTCACTCCTCCTTGCCCATTTCTCTCAGCCGCAGTCCCACATTCGTCAGTATCGCGCCCAACAGCATGAACGCCAAGATCGTCGGACCATACTGATCATAGTACATTCCGTCCGCATGCCGATTCCGTATGCTGTACGCGCGATACACGAATATGATCGCAGAGTACGCGATTGACGCGAGCGCGGCGAACGTGAATAGCCCCGCGCTGATGATTCCGACCGTGTCCTCCGGAGGAACAAAGTTCAACAACGTGGTAGCGATCGTCCCGATGTAGATCGCAAAGTGCAGCCATTTCTGTGTGTGGCAGTTTCAGGCAATCAAGTATGGGTTAGACTGCCCCGTAAAACAGATATGCTCAGGAGACCACTCACCAAAAATGTTCTCTCAGTGGCAAAATAGACTTTGGGCTCGACCCGCACAGGTACAGCTATCTTCTTCCCGGCAGGAGCATGGAAGTTCCTCTCAAACAATCTCTCGGCGTCCCTCGCCGCCCTGGTCGACGGCCCAACCTGCTCCTCATCCTCTTCATCGTCATCCTCAACGGCATCAAGCTGCGCCCGTTTCCTCTTCACATCCTCCCTCAGTCTATCCCTCATCGTCTCATCAAACGCAGAAGAAGGCGCCAAGGGATCGATGGGCATTATCCGTGACTTGCTCGCGTCTACCGCAGGCGTCGTCTGCCTCCGCGACTTCAGAAACGGCGTGCGCTCATCGACATCGACCTCATCATCTGCTTGATCAGCCTCGTCGTGATGGGCTTCCTCAACCAAAGTATCTCGGACTTTAATACCGCTCGAGGCAGAGGCAGACCGGGCGAAGTTGGCTTTTGCTCGTTCTTTGAGTGCCTTCTCTCGGAAGGCAATGGCGGCGGCGACGTCTGCGTCGTTAAGGCCTGTACGCGCGCTCTCATCTATGGCTAGATAAAGGCAGAGGTATCAGTAGGGTAGCATTGGCAATATGCAGCAGGTGATGTACCTGGAGCGAGATCCATCTCTTCGTCCTCTTCACCCTCGGAAACGGGCTCGGCGTACGTATGGCGTGACTCCTCCGGTGTCAAAATACCTGACGAGCCCCGTCTGTCCGATGTGCTGCCTCTCGAAGGAGTCGCAGTCGAAGGGGTGTGAGAATGGGTAGGTCGCTCGATCTGCAAAGCGCCTGTGTCAGGTTTGAGGATATCCACGTCCACTGCATGATGTTCAGGGTCAATATATGTGACAGCTTTGACCTTGTCGCAGTTACGCACTTTGAGGAAGCCAGAACGGCACGAGATCGACACGCTCAGGTAGTAGAGTAGCGCACCCATGAATGAATTTACTAAACTACAAACGCGTCTAAATCAGTCCGAACGCCATCCTCATCCTGGCTCGAAGAAAACCCACCTTGGGAACAGCTTCAACTAGATGCGACGACACAAGGTCGGTTACCCACTCGGGCGGCTCCTGCCCAAACTGCGTCTGCAGCTTAACCTCCAGTACACCATACTTGAACAACTCCTTGTCACTTGGCGGCAGTTGATCGAATGGATGGTCGATTCCAATATCTGTCCTCCGCCAATTATCCCCAGATCGAGTGACCCCATCCCAATTATCCTCCCTGGTCATCGTCAGCTCGGTATCCAAAGAGATACGCACGCGGGCGTCGCCAGGAAGTTGAAACGCCGTCCGATTGTAGAACGTGCGCATGACGGGCTGGAGCTTCTTTGTCAGGATCGAGTACTGCACCTCGTTCGCAAGCTGAATCATGCTGTCTACTTCTTCCTGTTTCTTCTTGCCCTTGGTCACGAGCGCCTGGAATTCCTCGTCCATTGTGTACTCGCCGCGTAGAAACGCGTTGACGAGGTGCTCTTTGATAGGAAAACGGGCTTTGACAGACTTTTCACCGGTCCAATCTTCGCGATGAGTTTTGCGTTCTACGAAGATCTGACATGGCGTGTTAGTGAGCAGAAAGCGAGAAACAAGGGTTGAGACCATGTACAGTAGTTTGATCAACATCTCCGTACCAGCGCAGACGGATGGCCTCTGCGCCTTCCGTCTTTTCGAGACGACCCAAGTATAGTTCGAGGTCTTCGTTATCGAAATAGATTGACGTGATAGCAGCATCCTTTGGTTCAAACTCCTTTTTCGGGTTAAACACTACGTGCGCTGTGAGTCGTATTGTGTCAGAAGTAGAGAATGCGTACATACCAAGCACGGGAAGATGTTTCAAGATAGCGAGCTTCAAATGCACCAGATTGTCTGGGTGAACCTGCCACAATCACGTTCCATCCATGTCAGCCTCTCAATCGCACGTAACGGCATAGTGGCAAACATACCCAGTACTTTGTCGTCTGACGAACGAATGCGCTCTGATTGCCTCCAGCACTTGAGTCACCTTGTACGGGATGTCCTCTCGTCCTCACCAAGTCATACAACTTTGACAGCTTCACGATGAGACCATCCCAGTTGTACTTGTAGAATGGTCTCTCTTCGAGGTAACCTTGTACAAAGGTTGGTTTGAGCGGTCTACGCGTTTGTTTCTGTGGGATAACTGTCAATGTTGACCGAAAAGATTATTATGATAGCTGACCACTGACGTCATGTTTCTGCAGACATCTGTCGTCAATGAACGGCGAGGTGAGGTTGGGGCGAAGACACGTACTTTGAGAATCTTCATAAACCCAGTGATGTTGAGTTTAGTATACAACGCAAGGTCGTGCACATCGGCCACAAGCGTGGCTACTTCCTCTTCTAAAGCCATGAACTGGTCTTCAAGAGCGTCCACCGAGTGAAGGTCTTCAGAGTCAGATCCGTCCTCGGAGTCATCGTCATCAGAGCCCGCATCCTGGTGAACACCATGCGCGCGCTGCTGCGCCTCGGGGTCAGCGCTGTGACGCTTGTGACCTTGACCGTTGCTCGCTGACGGTCCGTCTGTCACGGACGCCTCGCCAGGATCCTCCTCAGAAACCAGTCGTTTCACGGCCTTCTCTGCATCCTTGATTCGTCTCGAGAGCTCTGAAGTCTGGGCAGAGGGGGCGGGGCAGATGAGAAGGTCTGTCAGAAAACGCGTTGGAAGGGGCAGGTACCTTTGCCTTCTGAAAGTCGTGGATCTTGTCGAGCTCCTTCTCGAGCAACGCGGTAAACTCGCGTTCGTCGTTTGCATCCCAATTATGCGACGTAGTGCGGTTCTGTTACAACGCAAAACGATGAGCTCTCGCAAGCCGCCAAAGTTTGAGTTGTGAGCGAGAAGTTGGGCTTGACCAGGACTGGCCGGCCCCTGGTCTGGCATACGAGAATGATAGCATAGTTCTGTTAGACGAAGGTCTCTATTCTTGACAAGAGCTGGGTGCTCAACACCGTGTGAAAGGGCGGTGCCGTCCAACGCTACGTCTGGGCACTACGCACAGTAATTACGAACGACGTACTTTGAGTTCCCGCTTGAGCTTGTTGTAATCGAGGTAGTACGAGCGCCATTCGCTATATAGGTCGTTCTGGTGTGACAGTGAGTTGTGCGCGCACGTTGGTGGGTAGAGCACCCACCGAAATCTTGCGGCCAAACTTCATGGCCCGGTAGAAGCAACGACCAAGGCTCGATAGATGGGCGGGTCCAGGAGAGAACTGGCAATGAGCAAAGAGTTTGAGAGGTGAGTGTGCAAGCCAACTTCTTGGACCTTCAAGCTGCTCACATTCCGAAACAGTGAACGTGCGCCCTCCAATTGGTCCTCAGAAGTCACACATGTGTGACGTCACGCTATCTCGAGCTTGAATTTTTTTTTTGCATTCTATTCGACCGCCTGTGTCAATTCGCCATGGCTCCGTGCGGGACGGACTTTGGAACACAGACTGAAAGCCGGAAAGTGGGTAAATTTGTTGCACAGTCACGTGACTGATGGGCGCTAAAGAAGCTCTTAAAGCGAATCTCGTCTTTGTGGCGTACTCAACTGGGCCTGCTACAACTTGGCTATGGTCAGATTCAAGGTATTTTGTGCTGTGCTAAGTTGTAAGTCATGTCTTAACGTCTATGCAGAATCGTTGGCTACTAGTAGAGTTCCTGCCATGCCCTACAGCGAGCTCGAGTGTCTTGGACACCTCTTCTCGTGATGGGCCGGAAATCACTAGCAAGCACATTTGGTCGGCGTTGAAGCAGAGCGTGATAGCCAACTTTGGGGACACTGGTTGGGGTGCGATGAGTTCTTCGCTCACGAGTACGTTGACCACCGCATCTTCCTTCCCGCAAGCGTACAACGCTCACATACCAATCCAGTCAAATACTATTCGCCCACCACCAACGTATGCATCATTCGTGTAGCCCGAGATCAGCATTGTATTGCCTGGGCTGGTGTGACGCTGATGACAAGCGTCGAGGGGCGCAGATTTATCCCGAACGTCGTACATTTATCAGGCATGTCTGATTATCCTGTGTCTGCCCTCCTGAAACTGAACGTGAATTATAGGTACGATCAAGCAAGCTCAAATGGCCGCCATAACGCACAACAGAATTGTGGTAGCACGATACAGAGCGAACGCGAAACGTCCAAGTATGTTCATGTTTTCTGCTCCGGCACACACATCTCCTGAACACCCCGTCCAGCGTCGTATCATGACTCCTATGACAACTTTTTACAATCATGCACCGAAGAAATAGAGGCATTGCAAGACTGAAGTCACCCTAATCACCGTTGACTTCCTCCAAGTCTACAGCTTGGGATGTATAGGCAGCATGGTCTCGCGCACTCCCGTGACCGTCTCTTGCCTCACACATTCCTTCGCCCATTCGATCATAGCTGTGGCTAACCTCTCAACCTCTTCTCTCGAGTTGCCGTAATGCAGACACACACGTATCCGGTCGCGGCCTTTCGGAACTGTAGGCCAAGTGATCGGTCGAGCGTTCATTCCTAGCTTCCGGAGATACGCTGAGAGTGGTCGTGGCTGGCATGTCATGACTGGGATAATGGGGGTGGCGAGATGAGCAAACATCGGTGTAAGGGCTGGCACCAGGTCGTCTGCCGGCGGTTTTGCGAGGTGCGGTGGAAGAGACAACAGTGGCGCTGGAATGTGTTGTGTCTCCATCTGGAAACGTAGTGTCGTGACAAAGTGTGCACTCGTTTTCAAAAGGTGCGAGGAGAGCTATGTACTCATAAGGACAGATAGTAGGCACGAGCAATATACCTTACGCACCTTCTTCGCCGTCCCATCTTCTAGCATGTCAAACGAGCAATCAACGGAGATGATTTGCGCATAACTCAAGGCGGTTGTGTAGATCAATGATCGGGCATAGTTGAGCAGGTAATCACGAATGAGCTCGCTCGTCAGGATCACCGCTATCGCATGCATGAGCGATATGACCCAGAAATGAACTAGGTATGTGCGCACCTCCTGACCCTGCGAGAGCTTTACCAAAGGTGTGCAATCTTGCGAGCACCCGCCGTTCCAAACCCAGCAGCGAAACGAGTCCCTTCCCTTGCGGGCCATAGATGCCAGTCGCGTGAGCTTCATCGACGACTAGGTAACCATTCCCCTTCGGGAACAGAGTCTCCAGCATCTCCACGATCTGCGTCAACGGTGCGATGGTCCCGTCCATGCTATACAAGCTCTCGACTGCGACGAACACACTGTTCTCCCCACTCCTAAGACCACGTCGGTCGTTGACCAGTCGTAGAAGTAGTTCTCCCAAGGAAGTCAAGTCATTGTGTTCAAAGGAGAGTTGCGCATCCTTCACGCGTGAGGCACGGATTCCGTCATGTACCGAAGCATGAATGTACTCGTCGCATACCACAACATCCCCTGGCTGAGGTATACAGGAGAAAAAACCGACGTTCGCGTCCAGGCCCGAGTTGAATAGCAATGCCGTGGGTGAGTCGAAGAATCTTGCTAGGCGAGCCTCGAGAGAACTGTGGGCATGCCCGTTGACGAGCAGCCTGCTGCCTCCAGATCCCAGTACGTCGGGGGAATTTTGAAGTTTGGTAAGGAATCGTGTGCGGAGATCCTGAGATTGGGAGAGTGAGAGATAATCGTTTGTGTGAAAATCTATCAGGCCAGCGTCCGCCGCCGGTTCAGACAACCGTCGTCGAATAAGTCTGTCCTCGCGTGACATGAGAGCAGCGGTCAACCTCTTTTCGAGAGAGGACATGTTGGTCAGTGATTGTAAGGTAGATGTGGGGGGGTTTTGTTTTTTGATACTAGAGCTGGGCAATAGATTCAAGTGCTTTTGACTTGAGGACGTGGTAGTGCCGCCAGCAAGGTCTGGGTTGCCTTATGGGATACTGAGTGGGTAGTCGAATGTAATCTGGTGTACTGAGACTACGCAGTGAGATTCGCAGCAAGAGGAAGGGGATATCGCTATGGAGGCTTTAAACCGGTTTGCCCTTACTTGACTGTCCATGGACGATACGTGACTCAAGTAGACAGACAATATGAACCGCCAAACTTACTGGGGTCGGCCTCTGGCACTAGTTCGACGGCATGTAGTTGCGGTCCCCCATGCGTCTAGCAAAAATATATCACTACACTGTTTCAGCTCAGAGAAATTATCTTTTGCGATTGGCTTTGCACACCAATGGTCCCAATGGTGCTCTACTACATCTTCACTTTACTTGCCGCATGCTACAGTCAAATTGTGGTCTGCAACTTGTAGGATGGCCTACTTAGTGCCCCATAAATGCCAATACAGCCCCAATGCAGTTCAAAGCCAGTTACATTTGCACTTCCGACTACATGAAGAGTCCTCAGTCATAAAGAGCAAGTATCATGTTACAAATTGCTACGTCGGTCCTCCCCTTCTCTCGAGATTGTTGGTGCTGCGATGGGACCGTTCAGATCACATTTTCGGAGCAGCTGCTCCTTTACCCTGTCATCCGTTATATCAGTCTGGCAGCTCCGACCGGTGGAAGATTGAAGACTACTCACTTGGGGGACAGTGGGTGGGTGCGGCTCATCTTCCAGAAAAAAATCGTGTGGGGCGAAAACAACATGCAGTGTGTAGCCTAATCCTGCCACACTTTTCTCCAAAGCTGCCTTTATGACGGGATTTCTAGAAAGCAGACTGAATGCCACGGGAATGGTTAATGAACAGAGCCAGCTCACAATTCTGACCCTGCTGTCTCAAGCAGGTATTTGCGAAACTCTGGCGTCAAGTGTTCGATTGCCCAGGCGCTGTGCTTAGTGGTCTGGACCTCATTCAAGTACTTAATGACGTCTGTCACGGTCCCTGCGTTTTGTAGTTTACTCCGAAATCTCTCCGACTGACGATATGTTTTCTCCAATTCTGGGGGAGTTTGTGTCATCGGGGCGTCAGAATGTGGCATCGCGGCGCCATCAGGGAAAGAGGACGTTACTCCACGAGCATGTAGCTTCACAGACTCTGTTTCTCCATGATGATGGCTGCAGTGAGCAAACAGTGAATATTGCATGCTACATTGACTTGAACAGTCAGCTCACAATGTCTGGCTTTCCAAGTTGCTTAGCACAGGCAGTGATACAGCACCAACGGTAGCAAATAATGCCATCGGAACGAAAATGTAAGGGCGCATGATGAAGAATAAGACAGAGCAGGAAGGTCTTCGGGGCGGGTGGTTGACTCAGGTGTAGGTATGGTTGTTGCAATATGGGCCGGGTAAAAAGCAAGATGAGCTACAGAATGTATTAGGAGGAGTTTTACAATTGCATGAGTAGTGGGTATGTTACATACCAGCCAGTGCTAGCTTGCAACCAAAGGGGGACTTTCAAAGCTAGGGAGACAGAAGTGGGGTGGAGCAGTATTTATGTGGTGAAACTTGAAACACCCCTTAACCTCCTTCACTGCTGTCCAAAACCAAGTACAGGGTCCATCACCTGCCATGTTTCATCATCTGTCACATCTTCATCAGTCTTGCTGATATGCCCAAAAATTGCTGGACATGCACTAGGAGTGCATAAGCAGCACTCTCAAGATCATTGCATTCTTGTTTGGCATACATGTTTGCATCCAGGTGTGTGTTTGTTTCTTGTGTCTGAGTGAATTTGCCATTGCTATTCAGCATCTTTTCCCTTAGGCTCTCTTACTCTCCTGGACCTCCCTTTTCTCTTGCATAGGGGCATGGCAAGCAGTGCCTCCACCTCATCAATCTACTTCATCTTGTGGCTACCACACATCTGTTTCCAGCATGCTGCCACATTTCATTCCATCAGGTTTCAAGTTACCAGGCCTTCGTTTGATTGGCTGCTCAGAGCATATCTGATCAGATGAGCAGTACACTCTTTGTTCTGCAATCTTCCCCCTAGCTCCCCATTTGATACAGACTTGTTGTGGAGCCAATGCCCCACTGGACACAAGTCTCACAGCCTTGCACAGGCTCTAATACTGACATGTGGCTGTAGAAGCTAGGTGCAGCATGAGGTTGTAGTTCTGGGTATAGAACAAATTGAGAAGCAAGTAGCTGAAACAGGGGCTTGCATACACATGAGGTGTTACAGGGGTAAGACAGATGACACTCAGGAACAGCTATAGAACAAATTGGGAAGCAAGTAGCTGAAACAGGGGCTTGCATACACATGAGGTGTTACAGGGGTAAGACAGATGACACTCAGGAACAGCTATAGAACAAATTGGGAAGCAAGTAGCTGAAACAGGGGCTTGCATACACATGAGGTGTTACAGGGGTAAGACAGATGACACTCAGGAACAGCCATCCCTTATGTAAGCAAGGTGCTAAAATTCTGACCTCCCAACTAGTGCTCTGCGGGAATACCATTATAATGCAATATAATCCCAGAATATCATTAAATACCCATTAATTACTCTCTTGTGAAGAAAATTTCAGAATATAAGTACCATTAAATAAAATACATAAATTACATTACAATACAATACTATACCTGTATTTAATGGTATTCTAAAATATTATGCATGCAGAAAGTTTTATGCACCAACACCTGCATGCAACTGGAATCTGAGGCTATGTGTGTTTCATCTTTGTTTCCTCCACTTGTACAGCCTCTTTGCCTTTGTTTTGCACTGCTCATGTACTCATACAAGTTTGATAATGTTCCAGCTATGTTTCTTTCAAGCAATCTTTGCCTCTCCACTTATACAGACTGTTCCCTATTTTTTTGCACTGCCCATGCATCCATATACAAGTCTTCATGTTGCGTAGCTACCTTATTGATTTGTACTCCCTCTGTTTTGCATTGCTCATGCATTCATACACATTTCATAGTGTTGCAGCTATGTTTGGTTGATCTTTGTACTCACACAAGTTTCATAATGTTCCAATCATGCTTCCTTGATTGTTGTCTCTCCACTTGTACAGCCTGTTTCCTCCATTTTACACTGCTTATGTATCTATATACAGTTTCATGATGTTGCATAGCTACCTTCATCATTTGAACTGCCTCTGTCCTGCACTGCTCAGGTACCTATACACGTTTCATGGTGTTGTGTAGCTACCTTGATTGTCTGAACTGCCTCTCACAGAGCCAATTGAGTGGATCTTCTTAGTGCACAGGCTAGACCCAGAAGAGTCTATCCAAATGTTAGGACCAACTATGTCAGGAGACATGTTGTCAAGTCAGAACCCCTTGGTGTAATTACACACAAGGTTGAATGATGATCTAAACAATAGCTACTCTGGCAAGCCAATAGGAGAGAAGACCATCAAGGCCCAAGAACAAGAGACAATACTGGTGGACAATGAGCAAGAGAACAATAAAAAAGGGGTTGAACCCAAAAGAGGGGATAGACAGGGTTGGACCAATGGAATGGCAACAGGGGTGTAGAAGGGCCAAGAGTGAAACAAAGGCAACGGTAACCAATTGGAGTTATGTCTGAGGTCTCAATGGAAACAAGAAGAAAGTTGATGATGCAATAGTCTGTGTTGAATGGAGATGGTGAGGACAGAGGAGCAATGGAGGAAAGACGAGTTGGATTGTCAGAGCAAAGGCAGAGAAGTAGTTAGCTACTGTTATGATAGAGAAATGAAGATAGTAGGGTGTGAAGACTGTGCATAACAGAGTCATGCAAAGGTTTTTCCCACCCTCTCTCACATTGCACAAGACATTCTTGCAATTCCTGGTGTCAGTATCTCAGTTGAGAGGCTATTCTCATCATGCAGACATACTTTGAGAGACTCTCACTTATCTCTTGGGGCCAGGAAGACATCAAAGACTGTCATCTCAAAGGAGTGGTTACAGATTGGGCTTGGTGAGAGTATTGAGTATCTCAATGGTGTGTCTATCTTGTTGTAGTTGCAAGGTTTTTGATGTGCGCACGGGAAGGGGGCTCGAATATCAAGAACACAATGTTATTGAGTAGCTACAAGAATACAAGGCTTTTATATTATTTTAGCAAAACGGATAAGACAAAAGTGGAATGTCGAAGCAAGTAATCCGTGCGGAATGATGAAGGCGGGCAGCGGGAACAAATGGATACAAATAAAAATGAGGCGGCAAACCTAAAATAACAACATATCTGGAGCAGGTAAATGTCATTGATTGTAGCTGTGGCCACCTGTGTATATTAGTGTACATGTTCCAATTTTTTCAAAGTCTATGTAGTAGCACTGTCCAGTTGCAAGACAACAGAACAGACCAAGCTCCAATGAAGTGGTGGTAACATATACAGTGATGCTACTCAGAGTGTATACTAACAGTCATTGACACGGAGACGGGGCTCGACGTGACAAACAGGGACACAATGTAGATGTCGACAAAAGGGTGGTGGCAGGCATGAAGCACAATGCGTTCACCAGCTATCAAACTTGTTCAGAAATCTAGCCCAGTAAAGACCAAGTTAGTATTGTTACTACCAGCTATGTAGTACAAGAGGGGGTTGCTTACCTAGCCCAGTAAAGACCAAGAGGTCAAGATGGGGGCTAGGAGCGTACATGCAGCAGTATATATAGACTTCAGGGACCTGCACACAGACCATGTTGAGGGCAGGCTTTGCAAGAAGCCGTGTGAACAAAGAACAAAAGAACTACCTAAAGGAGAACAATAGCTATTGTCTAGACCTTGCCAAGAACTCTACTCATGAGAGAATCTATCTAAAAGGAGACCAACTATTGTATTCCATTCCCACACCTGTGAGAACATCCTTCCATAAAGAGAACAATAAGGAAAGAACAATAAGGAGCCCATGTGAACGGTATCTATGACGTCAAACCCTAGCTATGGGCTGAGCCATGTGTTGTAGCCATGTGGTCTTACTTAAGCTAAGTCACATGCCAGTGTGACGTAGTAGCAAGTAATGTGACCGTGTGGAGCATCTAAGCCACGTGATACGGGCGCTTAATAGACGTGAAAAGGGAGTTATGCAGAGAAGGTTGCAACTGAGCTGCAGCCCGGAGTTTTACAGATAAAAACAAGAGGTAAATTGCAAAAATTAAGGGCTAGTCAGGCCATCCATGACATTACCCCCCTCCTAAAATCGAGCGTCCTCGCGAAGCATCACTGTGCTGTGGTGATAGAGGTCTTCTACCCGTCTACAGGGATTCAGCAGAATTGCCCCGATTGTCTAGTCAGAAGGATGCTAGGAATTTCTCCCCTTCTGGTGTCGTTGACTCGACGTTACCCGTCAGTGTGATGTTCTTGAGATATCCAGACCGATGTGTTTGCCTTCATCCCAGCTAAGATGTATGTAGATGGATAGATCGTGCGAAGGAAAGCGGGGTCGGTCTGGGTATTGAATTCCCGAAAGTGCGAGCGGAGATCCGCGAAGAGTGAAGCTTTGATGACCCGGGCGCTCCGGGGTTTGCTTTGTAGAAGTGTCAATCGCTTCTTGACTATTCTCGAGGTTTTCTACTGGTTCCCAGCTATTGTGTCCGTCTGAATACCCTTCCCATTTGACAGGAATTGCAATTTCTTCCATCGTCCGTGTAGCCTGCTGTCTAGCACTTTTCGACGACGTACTGTCTTCTCCTCTATGACAATAGGATCAGGAGGTGGAGGTACGTCTTTGCCGTTGTGTGCCAGGGACTTAGACGGTTGATATGGAAGACAGGGTGGATTCGGAGATAGCTGGGTAGATCGAGTTTGTAATCAGATCGCCAATGCGTTCGATGACCTTGTACGGGCCGAGTTGTCGAGGACCGAGTTTAGGGGTAGCCTGGTGGATCTGGACGTTCTTAGCATTCAGCCAGACCATGTCCCCTACTTGGAAGACCGTGGAGAGCGCTTCTCAGACTCGTAAGTTGCTTCATCTTTTCTTTGCTTAGACGAAGAGCTGCTTCGGTCTCCTTGCGTACTCGAGCCATGTTGTCAAGGCGCTCATCGAGTGATGGATATTGCTTTGCTTGCCGACTGGTATGGTGAAGTCGGGGCATATCCGTAGATGACTTCAAACGGTGTTTGTGAGTTACCCGCATGTACTCGCGAGTTGAGTGCAAACTCAGCCGCCGGCAGATGATCGACCCAGTCGTCTTGTCGTTGCTGACAGAATAGACGCAGTACTGTTCGATATCCTGGTTTTTGCGTTCGACTTTGCCATTTCCTTGCGGATGATAGGCGTCGTAAAACCAGTCTCTATGCCTAGCGGTGATAGAGCGCACGCATGAAGCGCGCTGCAAACTGGGGTCCTCGGTCAGAGAACACCTTCTTGGGAATGCCGTGAAGTTGGAATACTTCTTTGTAGTGTAGATCGGCAATCCCCTCAGCGTTAACCTTAGTGGTAGTAGGGATGATGTGCGTTTGATCGGAGTAGTGGTCAACGTAGACCGCGATCGAATCGAATCCCTTAGAGGGTGGCAGCTGAGTGATGAGATCTACACCAATGTGTTCCCAAGGTCCGGCCGGAGTTTCCTGAGGCTGTAGTACTGCTTTAGGATGTGGAGCGACTTGTAACGCTGACAGCGATCACAGCCTAGTACGTAAGTCTCTACGAAGGCATTCATCTTCGGCCACCAATAGTGTTGTGAGACTAGCTCTATGGTGCCGTGTTTGCCCGGATGACCAGCCGCGGGTGTGTCATGGCAAGATTTGACAATTTCGTGACGGAGCTCTTTGTTGTTAGGGATATAGAGTTTTCCCTTGTAGTAGATGAGTCCGTCACTCTCTTCCCATTCAGTAAACCGCCGACAAGTTTGCGAGGACCCTTCTTTCGAAGGGTAGCCAGAGCTTGTGCGACTTCTGCTTCTTGCTCCGTGCATTCTCGGATCTTTGATTCGAGTGGAGAAGCAGTGGCAAGTGCACTGGTAGCGAGGATCCGGAAGTGTTCCGGTTTTAGTACCACCTGATCCTTGTTGTCTTCTTTGTCCGTGACAGCGTGGAGTGAAGACGAGAGAGGGATCAGCGTGTATCATGGTACTGCCAGGCTTGTGTACCAAGACGAAGTCGAAGTCAGCCAAGAGTAGTGACCAACGTGCTTGAGTGAGGTGTTGGCAGTTTTCCAGTACTGCAGGTTCGCGTGATCTGTCCAGATCTCAAACGGTTCCTTGAGCCCTTCAAGGTAGTGGCGCCAATCTTTGAGAGCCTCGGTGATGGCTAACATCTCCCGATCAAAGATTTTGTAGTTACGCTCTGCTTCAGTCATAGATGCGGACCGGTAGGCGATAGGGTGGTAGAATCCATCTTCCTTTGATTTCTGGGAGATGATTCCACCGGTTGCATAGCCCGAGGCATCACTTCTAGACGTGTGGGAGTTCAGGGTCCCAGACTGCCAAGATAGGCTTAGTGGTAAAGGCCTTCTTTAGCAATGTGAAGGCAGTCTGTTGTGCTGGACCCCAGACGAATGGTACGTCCTTCTTAGTCAGGTCGTGTAGAGGCCGTGCGTGCTTTGAGAAGTCCTGAATGAAGCGGCGGTAGAAGTTGGCAAACCTGATGAACCTCTAACTTCTTTGAGGTTCTTGGGTGTGGGCCACGTAGAAACTGCTTGGACTTTGACAGGGTCCATAGCTACTTCGCCGCGCGAATGATCAACCCGAGGTACTCGATCTCAGATTTCTCAAACTCGCACTTTTCCGGACGAAGATACAGATCGTGCTGCTGAAGTCGCTCAGGACTTCATGAACAACCTTGCGGTGCTCTGTCAGGTTGTTACTCCAGATCAAGATGTCATCTAGATAGACAGCCACCTTGCCCTCGGCAACGAGGTCGGCGAAGATGTTGTCCATCAGAGCTTGGAAGGTAGCGGGTGAGTTCGTGAGACCAAAGAACATGACTTTAGGTTCAAAGAGTCCTCGGTTGGTAACGAAAGCTGCTTTGTATTCATCTCCTTCTTTGATGCGGACATTGTGATATCCCCAACAACATCGAACTTGGTGAAGATCTTTGCACCCTTGAGCTTGTTGATAATGTCGGTAGCAAGCGGTAGTGGGTAACGATTCTTTACCGTGATGTCGTTGAGTTTGCGGTAGTCCTGAATAAGTCGGAGTTTGTTGTCCTTCTTTTTGATGAAGAAGACTGGAGAAGCCATCGGAGACTTAGAAGGCGTGATGTAACCTTTTGATAGGTTCTCCTGAATGAACTTGTCAAGCTCGGCTTGTTTGTTCAGGGGCATAGGATAAACTTTCGATTTGATGATCTCAGGAGCGTCTGGTTTGAGATCAATCGAATGGTCCCAGGGCTGATGCTGGGGTAGCCAATTAGACTCTTCCTCAGAGAAGACTTTAGCGTGTCTGTGGTACTCTGATGGAACGATGTCTTCGAAGGAGCGCTGAGCTTTAGCTTTGTTTGCTTCGGCAGCAAGCTTAGTAGAGTAGGTGAAGCCGGCCATACACCAGACTTCGTCGTGGTGTCTTGAATAATACCGGCTTTGACCCACTGTCTACGTTCTTTGCAATTACCGTCAACCTTCTGGAAAGGTTCATCAGGAGATTCTTCCGAGCCGCTCGGAATTGTCATTTCTCCTTTTTCCCAGTTGACAGTAGGGTTTACGCGCTTGAGCCATGGTAGCCCAAGAATGACGTCTTCTGGACCTAAGTCCGTGATGAGAAACTCTGCCTTTTCCGTGTGATCTCCGACTGTGAGTGTAAGGCGAACGAAGTGCGTTAATCTGCCAGCTTTATTATTAGTTCCGTCAATGTTATGCAATGAGATGACCCTTTCGAGTGGGTGCTGAATAATCTTATGCTTCTTGACGAACTGGTGACTGATGAATAAAGCCGTAGCTCCTGAATCGATCATAGCAGGAATGTGAATGCTTCTATTCAGACCTTTAACTAGTACATGTATACGGAAATGAGACGATAACCGATCTAGCAATGATATAGTACACGAGGAGATAGTAGACGACGGGCATGGAGTAGACGTTGTACACAAGGAAGACGAGGCAGAAGACGAGGAGGACAACGAAGGAGGCAAGGACAGGGTATCTGGGGGACTTGCAGCTGCGGCTGTGTCACGAGTCCGCTTCAAAAAACCGCATTGATTTTGGCAGCCATTTCATCCATTTGCTTCTTCTGGATGTCCAGCATGTCCTTGAGCGCAGCAATCTTAGCATCCTTGTCATTGGATGTGTCTTGCTTCGGCGTAGTAGTAGTCGACGAGGTCGACGAGGTGGCAGCAACTTTTTGTCCCTTAGGGACGCCTTGAAGTCTTTTCAGACAAACCGCCCCCCAATGACCGGTACCACCGCAGTGGTTGCAGACCGGGTCATCTGGGTGCTTCGAGTCCCTTTTCTTGTGGCTCTCAGAACCACAAACCGAGCAGCGCTTGCTCATCTCTTTCTTCCATTTCTGGAAGATCTCCTGTTTGCCTAGACCTGCGAAGAGCGCATCGAAGGAGGCAGAGAAATGGGAGGCGTCAATCTCCATAGCGTTGGGATCGCGGAAGACCTGCTGATGGGACTTGCCGTGCCCCGGTGAGCTGTCCACCATGACTTTGCCCGTGCTGTTTTGCAGATTAGCGAGTTGAGCATCAACTGCCTTGCACTGGTCCTTCAGTGCATCATAAGTGGTGGCGCGGGTCTGGAAGTAAGAGATGCGCTGAAGGTACTCCGTACTCAAGCTAGACTTGAGACGGTCGAAAAGGTCCTGCTGGCTCCAGCCAGTGCGAGGGGCCCAGGTCTCAAACTCGGAGATGTGAACGGCAAAGGTCTTATTGCCTTGCTTCATGTTGGCTATTTTCGTTTTAGCCTCCATGACAGCATCTATTGGCTCAAATTTGGCTTTGAAAGCCTTGATAAATGTATCCCAGCTATTGCCAAAAGCTGGTTTACCACTGGCCAACTCCTCAATATGAGGGCGGGCCCAGTTGGCAGCGTTGTCCTGCATGAACGACAGGGCACTGGTGATGAGTTTGTGAGGATTGAAGATCCTCGCGCCATTGTTGTCCACCCGGACCTGGCCTTGCATGTCCTGTTGGAAGAACGCTTTTCCCTGGTTCTGGGCCCAGACTATGAATGCGTGACGGAAGAGCCTTGCTTCCGACGATGTCTTTCCCTTGAACGACACCGGCTTTTCGACAATAATCCGTTCTCGGGACGTGTGTGTGGCCGCAGCAATGGCTGGTGCCTGAACAGCTGCCAAGGCAGCTACCTGATTGGTGAGGTCCATCATTCTTTGTGTCAGGACCCCGAACATGTTGAGGATGTCCTGAGCACTCAGGTTGGCAGCGGCAGCTGGGGCGGTGTCAGGAGCAGCGTTCTGCTGGTTTTGGTCCATGTCTTGTGCTGTGATCAGGAGTAGATTTTCTTCGTTTGGTGTCTGATAATGCTCAGAGTAGTACTCGTTGTTGACGGCTTCAGTGGAGTCTGCCTGAGTGTATCAATTTGGACAGGGTTGGTCGTCACACTCGTAAAATCGTCCTCCGTAGAAGTGGTCGTCGGTGACTAGATTGGAGTCAAAGAAATGTATACAATTATCACAAGACGTGGTAGGAAAAAACTGTGGATTGTCTAGATCCACTCGAAGTAGCTATTGTTATTAACTACGTTAAGTTGCGCAAGAACTTTGCTATAGTTCTTACGAAGCTGCTTAAACGGAACTTTCCCAATTGCTTTGCAACCCCAGTCTAGGAGTTGGCACTCGTGGTCGGCTGTGACGGGTGCGAGCTCGTCAAGTCGATTGAGGAAGCGATTGACTTTGTTGACGAGGTGAAGTAGCGCGCGGCAATGGTCGGGGTCTGCGCAGTTGAGAAGTTCTTGTAGCTCTGTGAGAGCTTGTAGGCGGGTGCGAACCGCAGTGAGTTTTGGCCTGAAGATGCCAACAAGGTCAACTGGTGATAGCTTCTTGAAGTCTATCAACACCGGTTTGGGTGCAGCGGGAGCGGGAGTGGGCGGGGGAAGTTTGGCCAGCTGCTCAGCGAGAGTTGGCTTGTGAGTTTGTTGCTTGGCAAGAGTTCTAGCACGTTCCTCGGCTGCACGTTCTCCGTAGGCTCGGGCAGAAGCGCGAAGTTGTCGATTCTCTTCGTAGGAGGGGACGGTGATGGTGATGCCTTTGACAGGTGGCTTTTTGGACACGTACTTTGCGCCAGTGACCAGGTCTTTGTCAGACCAGCGATGAGGTTGACCGTTCTTACGCTTTTCAGCAAGAGCGTCAAGGAAGGATGATGGAAGAGACCTCTTGAGCTGAGGCTCAGTGGCAGGGAGGTTCTTAGAAAAACGGGGGCGTGTGTCCTTAGGCACTAGACAACACGCAGGGGGTAGAAACGGACGACGTAAGTGTAGCTCAACGGTATGAGGAGACCGGAGATGTACTCGTCAAACAGGAATAAACTTTTTAAAACAGTGGGAGTGGGGAACCCAGGGTTTACACAATGATCTTGACCTAATGTCACGGAGACAGGGCTCGATGTGACAGACAGGGACACGATGTGGATATCGATGAGTAGGTGGTGGCAGGCATGTAGCACAGTGCTCTCACCAGCTATCAGACTTTATACAAGTATCTAGCCCAGTAAAGACCAAGTTAGCATTTGTACTACCAGCTATATAGTACAAGAGGGGGTGGCTTACCTAGCCCAGTAAAGACCAAGAGGTCGAGATGGGGGGCTAGGAGCGTACATGTAGCAGTATATATAGACTTCAGGGACCTGCGCACAGACCATGTTGAGGGCAGGCTTTGCAAGAAGCCGTGTGAACGAAGAACAAAAGAACTACCTAAAGGAGAACAATAGCTATTGTCTAGACCTTGCCAAGAACTCTAATCGTGAGAGAATCTATCTAAAAGGAGACCAACTATTGTATTCCATTCCCACACCTGTGAGAACATCCTTCCATAAAGAGAACAATAGGGAAAGAACAATAAGGAGCCCATGTGAACGGTATCTATGACGTCAAACCCTAGCTATGGGCTGAGCCATGTGGTTGTAGCCATGTGGTCTTACTTAAGCTAAGTCACATGCCAGTGTGACGTAGTAGCAAGTAATGTGACCATGTGAAGCGTCTAAGCCACGTGATACGGGCGCTTAATAGACGTGAAAAGGGAGTTTATGCAGAGAAGGTTGCAACTGAGCTGCAACCCGGAGTTTTACAGATAAAAACAAGAGGTAAATTGCGAAAATTAAGGGCTAGTCAGGCCATCCATGACAAAATTAACTAGCATCCAGATGCTGTATGACAAATTGATCTTCTTGTACAACCTTCAGTTCACTCGATATGCGTTCTGAACAGGATGGGACAAGCATGTGCTCCTTCCAGCACTACAACGGCCTTTCCAAATGCCTCCAAGACAACATTGCGTCTAACGAGAAACCCCACTTGTTCCTGAAGCTTTGGCAGATGGCAATGAAGTGGGATCTCTCCGCCATTTTCTTTGCCTTTGCAGCTTTCTCCCTCGCTGCCTTCTCCTTTTTGGCCCTCAACCGCTCAGCCTCAGCCTCGGCCTCCCTCTGCTTCTGCCTCGAGTTGAGCCATCTTGGCCTTCTCCTCTCTCTTCTGCCTCTCCCTCTCAACCTTACAAGCAGCAGCAGTACCTAACAGAGAGGTCAGTTATACAAGGAAGCCAATCCCAACTCCAATACACACCTTGGGAAGACATTTGTTGTGGATGGCCTGACTAGTCCTTATTTTTTGCATTTTACCTCTAGTTTTTACCTTTGAAAACTGGTTGAAACCCAGTTGTAACCTAGTTGCAACCCTCTCTGCAAAACCCCTTGCACGTCTATTAAGTGCCCAATCACATGGCTTAGACACTCTGGATGGTCACGTTACTTGCTGCTACGTCACACTGGCACATGACTCAGCTTATGTAAGACCACATGGCTACAACCACATGGCTCAGCCCATAGCTAGGGTTTGATGTCATAGATACTGTTCACATGGACTTCTATTGTTCTTTCGCTATTGTTCTCTTTATGGTAGAGTGTTCTCACAGGTGTGGGAATGGAATACAATAACTGGTCTTCTTTTAGATAGATTCTCTCACAAGTAGAGGTCTTGGCAGAGTCCAGACAATAGCTATTGTTCTCCTTTAGGTAGTTCTATTGTTCTTTGTTTACACGGCTTCTTGCAAAGCCTGCCCTTAGCATGGCTGTGCGCAGGTCCCTGAAGCTATATAAGATGCTGCATGTATGCTCCTAGCCCCCCATCTTGACCTCTTGGTCTTTACTGGGCTAGCAATTTGCATAAAGTCTGATAGCTGGTGAGAGCACTGTGCTTCACGCCTGCCACCACCTTTTTGTTGTTGTCCACATTGTGTCCCTCTTTGTTGCGTCAAGCTTTGTTGTCGTGGAGCAACTGCTGCTATACTGCTAAACCCTGAACAAGGGCGAAGAAGAGGGGGAGTGGAAGTGGAAGTGGATCTCCAACAATGACAACAAGGCCAAAGTCGATGATGAGCAGGCAAGCAGGCTCAGAGGCCGGATACTGGCAGTGCAAATGACGAAGTTAATATCAGACTAATACTAGGTTACATTGAGTAACTCACCTGGCAGTGCAAATGACGAAGAGGTCAAGATGCAGAACCAGGGAGGGTAAGGGGTACTATATATACTGTGTCTAGGTGGTCTGTGCACCAGTTCCCACACTAGGGACTGGAGTAACTGTGGGGCTGGAGTAAAAATAGAACAATAAGGGACCAGGGTAACTGTCAAGGACCTGAGTAACTGTCAAGGACCAGGGTACAGAGAACAATAGAGCTAGAACAATAGAACAATAGAACAATAGAATAGGAACAATAGAACAATAGAAACTGGGGGAATCCCTGGGGAATCCCTAACAATAGATAGAAGACAATAGTCGAAAGACAATAGGACAATAAGACCTGGGGGAATCCCTGGGGAATCCCCATCAATGGAAGAGGAACAATAGAACAATAGCCTAGGTTGATCTGGAACCGCTCCAGATTGAGTCTAGGGTTTGGGTCTGGACTATTGATAAATAAGGCAGGATGTCACGTGACCCTGGTTAGGGTTAGGTCTGGTAACACTCCTAGCCAAAAAATAAGCGCTCTAGATAGGTGCCTATGGCTGCAAACTTGTGACAATGTTGGAAAAATCCGGTCTCTGTTGGACTATCCATGTCATTTGTCTCCGTGACAACATGTGTCAAAAGGAAAAACAACAGGTGGAAAAAAGTGGTAGTGGTAGTTGAGGGGAAAAGTGCAAAGTCACAAAATTGGACCCCTACCAAGGCTTATATGAGTCACTATCTGATCTTCAATCTCACCTTGGGAGAAGCCATGGCCTCATGTGATTTGATCCTTAAGAGGGAGGTACTGTTATGATCTGAATTGGGTCAGTGATTGGGACCAAACTTCCAATCACTCCGGCATCTTTCTGCTGATACCTCCTGTACTCACCATCACATGCTCCTGAGCTAACTCCAAACCCTCAACCCATGCTCCCAAACATATCCCAAACCCTTCACAACTTTGTCACCATACCCATCCACATCCGACACTTACCTTGTACTTTCCGCTTCATCTGTATCACAACTCCAATCTGATTCTGGTAACCTTCCTGAACACTTACCCAGAGAACTTTCCGTATATACGTCTCCTATCAGACTTCTAACATGTAGTAGTATATAAGCTGATCCAACTTGTACAGTAGAAGTCTAAAGTTTGAACATTGATTTAGTCCCCACTCTTCCTCATTCTACTTCACTAGCTGAAGTAGTCTTACTTGTCGTTGCCCGACCTCTGTTCACTGTCTGAATATTCCAATCCAAATCTGATCCCTATTCCAAGAACTCAGAGGTCAAACCTCTGAACTTGTTAAGTCCAAATCCAAATACAAAAGTTTTCTCGAGAGGTGCAGCTTACTTAACTGAAGCCTAGGACTCACTTCATTACCCCTCTCGCCCGATCCCAATCCTGACATTCTTGTTGTTGATTGGCCCTGAGCAAGACCCAACCCAATTAGGCACGGGTCTTAAGGCAGACAACATGCAGATAGGGCCCCTTTATGTAATCATGACATCACACGTGACGTGACATGACATAGTGCTGAATATTGATTTTACAACCCGGTGTGACATTATCAAAACCTACAAGTCACAGATCACCAGTTTACGCCTTTTCATTGCATCATTGTTTCTTGGCACTTTTTGAAAGCACATTTGCTATTTACTCAATATGGCAACTGTCCTATTGCAATTGGCTGCGTGTTGCACCACTGAGACGTCTACGTACATGTCAAGAGCAACTTTTTGGCCTATGAAGTAGTTATGCATATCTCGGAAAGGTATGAAGTAAACATTATTAAGTATATCAAGGCAGCTGGATTACATGTAGATTACTGAGAAATAAAGGCTGATTCAGCTTTTTCAATCCAACTGGCGGGGAGAGTCCGCTGACTATGGTACCGCCAATTAACCCAGGCAGCCTTGGGGCCTGTCAGGCCCTCGCAATATGCATGAATGAAGCAAGCTGAGCAGTTAGCATACCTGAAAAAAAGGGCTGTGTGAGTATAAACACGTCAACAAGTCAATCAGAGCTTACCGCTTGATGAAAGTTAGATCAACATTATCAAGGCATGAAAGAACATTGCTCTCCATGTCATCAATACTGCTTGTTTGTGGAGTGACACAGTAAAGCAGCTTTGCTCGGCCCCAGTATTGCTCAATGAAGTTGAGCTCACAGTGATACTTTGGGTAGAAGTTGCAAAGATGACTACGGCTTTCAATGTACTCCTCGAGATGAGACTTCTGCGCGATGAAGTCTGGCTAGTTGTACATCGAACACCGACAGCAGCAGTCAGTTGCGTCCTTTCTACATCTGCCAGCATCAGAGGAACACACAGCTTTGAGTCCAGACACGGGGTATAGATGGCATTCCGTAAGAATCTGCTCGGTGCCTTTGAACCAGCCAGGCATTGTGGGATGATTATCAGAGAAATAGAGTGGCTGTGAAGAACTGTCAAAGAAAGCACTGCGCATACGAGGTCCACCAGTAATATGCTTCAATCCTAGCTTGGGACGCTTTGGCATCCTGCTTGCAGATAAAGCATCTGGAGCACACCAGCAGTGATTGGTGGCATTGTCAAACATGAACAACCCTGTTGCAAAGCCATTTGTCTTTGATTCAAAGACATCAACGGCACGCTCAATCTGCTTCATGAGGTCATCTCCAGTAAACCAGCCGTCATGAGCATTTCCTGCCTTGAAGATGACACAAGCATCTTTGTTATCGTCAAGCTTAAGACGACCCCACTCCGAGGTAAGAAAAATGGGAATCATGATGGATTGTCCTTCACCTTTAGTGTCTAGTGTTACAGCATCCTTATGGGTTCAAACCGTCATCCAATGATCATTGGCATAAAATGTGGGCTCGTCTTGAGTTACAAGAATAAGCCGGAGACGGGGATCTTGTGCCACAGGAAAGCCAACCGGAGTGATGAGAACCTCCCCATCATTGTTGTAAGTGACCATTTGCTTCTCATACTCTTTTCACCTCTCCACAAACTGCTCACAATATGCAATAACATCTTCTCTTTCATGACTGTCAATGTACATTGACTTTGTTTTTTTCTTGTAGCACCACTGCAACATCTGAAGCCATCTCTGAGCTGTCTGTTCAGAGATTCTTTGTGCTTTGGAGCCAAACTTCTCTTGCACTGCCGGTTCGGCTATGTAATGAAGAAGGTCAGATGCCATGATGTATCCAACTCAGCCGCGCTCAAGAAGAAATGTCTGGATGTCACAAGTGAAGTCCTCGTCAGTCAGAATAGAGGAGTTGAACCGGCTGTATTGATAGAACGGCAGTGTTTCAGTATTACAGTCAGACTTCAGGTAACAAAGCAGCCAGCGCCGTATTGTTTGTGCATATTTTACACTGTGATCCTGCGCCTTTGAAGCCAATACTGACAACTGTCTCCAGGTGTACCCGAGCTGACAATTGAGAAAGAAATTCAAGGTGCCCAGCATAGCTGTGATCTGTGCGCAATACACAATGTCGATGTTCTTGTTCTTGGTGAGTATGGCAAGCTTTGCACGTGCTATGCAAAGCTTGGATATATCTTTCCAGGCCTCTATTGCTTGATCTTGCCTTTTCTCTTCCGCAGGCGACATCTTTCTGCCTTCATCTGGCAGCTGCTCATTCTGAGCGATCTCGAGAAGCAGCTGCGCTATTTATGCACACGTAAGTGGCTTTGGTATCAATGAGTCAGAGACCAAGTCACTTGAGATACCTGCAGACTCTGGAGTGCTGTGGTAAACACCTGGGATATTGTGTAAATTCTGCCGCTACTGGGTGAGCTTTACCAAAGTACAGTGAGGAATTAGAACTGACCTCTTGCGGCTATGAGATGCTGCAGAGCCTGTCAATGTGCACCACAATGTCTACTGCAGCTAGAACAACCTCACTCAGTTTTGTCTCCAAGTCACAGTCATCTTTGTGCGTGGCTTGTTCAGGTATCTCTGTGGATGCCAAAGGGTTGATCAAAGGACCAAATGTTTCCGGAGTTGACACAGGTGAGTTGGAAGGGGAGCTGGACTTCACGCTTTTGAACCAAGATTTAATGAGTTTACCGCCCCTCGCAGTAAAGGCCCGTTGCTTTGTGGCATGTCCTCAAATGGTACTGGCAGTGTTTTTTGTGTAGCGGCACTTTTGATTTGTTTTCCGCTTTGCATTCTCAGCTTTGACAGCCATTGGCTGAGCAGCAGTGAGTACTTGGGCAAAAAAAGTGACGTCTGACTCATTGTGTTCATGCAACCAGCCTTTCTCCACCTCATCCAAATCCTCTCCACTCTCTTCCTCAAAGTCAGACCATTCCGGAGGAGCTGCTTCTGCTTCCTCGTCAATTGGAAGAAGCCATTTGTGCTGTGGGTCTGGGACCTCCTCGAGCATGACCTTGGAGGCTTCTCTTGCCTTTGCAAGGTTTTTAGCACGGGCCGGAGCAACTTGAGACTTTGGAGTCATTGTAGAAATTAGTTGTAGGGAGTATTTCCACCTCCTCTGCTCTTCCAATATGTGCCTTATAGATCACGTGCTACTTATGTAATGATTATGTAGCACACTGAATATTGGACCTCCCTGGACCCATTGTTGCGTGAATCAACGTGAAAACACCAAAAACAGCTCATGAAAAAAATCAAAAACTCTGTATTGGGAAGGTATGTACTGTCACAGATTTTCAATGTTTCTACAAGACTTGCCTTACCAGGCAACGGTATTATTGGGAATATTTAAGCGCTTATCAGGCACTTATCCAGCGCTTATCCGGAGTCTATTTAGGCACTTATCAGGTGCTTATCAGGTGCTTATTCCGGCACTTATTCTCAGTGCCTATCAATTGATGCGCTGATGCGCCTTCTGTCTCTGATGCGCTGATGCGCTCCTTTCCTTATCTGTGTATCACATGATAGAACTCTCTGGAATCTTGTGGAACATGCTGGAACTATGATGTCATAGTATAGAACATTCCATTAGATGATGTCATAGTTCTTAGAACCTTCTGGAAAAGTCTAGCCTTGTCTTAGAACAAGCTAGAACAAGTCTAGCCTTGGAACTGGGTCATGGGGTCAGGTCATGGGGACAATTGCTATTGGTTGATTATTGAAGTGGCACCACTAGGGCATAGGGCATGCTTAGTAAGGTAGATTACTTTGCTTACTCATGTAGGTATCAGGGGTCTTAGGGTAGTACTTGGGGTCCTCCCCTTCATGTATATATAGAGGCACTCCTGAGGGCATATCCCCTCAGTCTTATCCACTCTGTTGATCAAGGACTACTTCGTACTCCCCAGTACACACTCTCACCAACACTCTACTCTCTATCTCACTATCTCCCCTTCAAGTTTAAAAACTATCTGGTGAGTGTAACCTTTACTGTTACATGTACTATAGGTAGCAGAATTTTTCTTAATACAAATCAAAGCTCTGTAAAGACCTCATCCAACATATTAAGTGCTTTGAAGCTAAGTGTAATGGTGTGATTGCTGATAGGTTTGCAAGTGGCGTGACTTTCTGCTTATGTAAGGGGGGCTGTTCCTGATGGCGCCTGCCTTAACATCCAGCCCACCACTTGTGCTTCTTTTCATGAGCTACAGACAGAGACGGCTTTTGTTGACACACATATCCCTTCAGCCCAATTGCTGCAAGGTTGTGACACATTGTCCGGGCAGCCACTTGTGGGAATGCCTTGCACTGCAAGTCCGTAGTGTTGCGGGCCCCTTGCTGTGCCAGGAGTAAAGTGGTGTGACAGAGATTGCGGTCTTGTAAAACACGAGGGCAGCCTGTATTGGGCTTGTTTGCATAGAAATTGGGATTGTGGGATGTTGTTTTTATTTCCCTTTAGTTCATCAGGCATGGACTTATTTGCTCTTCTCTGTACACACCATTTTTGGATCAAGAGCTTTGTGGTGTTGGTACTGTATAGTGGCATGATTAGGTAATCACGCAGATATTGTGCCGGCACACAGACTTGTGCACCTCAGTTTCCTCGCACTACTCAAGGCTGACTGGGGTACAACATTTATACACTCCTTTGAGCTCTTACAGTAGCTGACTTGTCGTAGTTTACATTTGCTTTGCACACTACAGGTTAGATACTGAATATATTGGTTTCCTCGCAATACTCAAGGCTGACTGAGTTTAAATTTGCTTCGCGCACTACAGATTGAGCCACTCGCAGCCCTACAAAAGGTCCTGATCCTCACGCTCTAATTGCTAACCGACACTCTTTCTAATTGTGCTACAAGCTTATATTTGTTTATTGACAATGACCACTATCTACCCTGCTTGTTTGCCACCCCACGCATCCAGCTGGCTCTTCAACATCCAAGTGCTTGAAGACAATGGATCAAACTTTCAGACGTGGAAGTTCCGAATTTTGACGGTTCTTGAACTATGCGGTTTAATCAACATTGTCAATGGTTTGCGGTCCCCTCCCAATTCAAACGACACAGTTGCCATTGGCAAATACAATCTGCTCAACAGGGAAGCCCGCACACAGATCCCCCTCATCCTCAAGGACAAACTCCTCAATGGTGTCCTCTACACCACCTCGGCAAAAGACACTTGGGACAAGTTGCACACCCGTTACAAGGGAAAGGGTAAGCAGACTATTGTACTGCTTCTAAACAAGATCTTCCACGGCACCTTTTTGGACAACTTCCCACTTGACCTCAGCTCAATGCCATGCGGCAAAAAAGCTTCGTCCTTACCTCTCTTGGTTAATCACTCGATGGCACCGTCATTGCCTCAGCCATGATCATGTCTCTCCCCCCTTCCTATTCTGTCCTCTCGACTATCCTCATGTTCTTGTCTGACAATCCCACCACTGATGCCGTCATGAACTTCATCCTCATGGAGGAGAAGACTTGCGGCGACTCCTTGCAGGTTGCCCTTGTTGTGAAGGCCGGCGCAAAGGGTACCAGAGGTCAGAAGGACAAGCCGAAGAAGAAGAAGTTGGATGTACATTGCATGTACTGCAAGAAGAAATGACACACAACTGATGAGTACAGGAAGATGAAGAAGAACAAGGAGGAGAAGGATAAGGAAGCAAAGGTGAAGGGGAAGGAGGTGAGCATGCGAAGGTAGCTGTTGCGGACACGCAAGACAATGCCCTCCAGCTCTTCATGGTGCATGATCACGCCGGCTGTGCCGGCCTCCCCACCAGGTGGATTGTTGACTCAGGTGCCTCCATGCACATGAGCTCGCAATGCCACTGGTTTGTCACCTATCAACTCCTCGCTTCCCCCATCCAGATTTGGCTCGGTAACGAGTGTTCTATTGACGCCGTAGGCGTAGGATGCGTCGTTCTCAACATGCACATTGGCAACACCACCACCAGATCAGTCTTCTCCAATGTCTATCTTGTTCCGGACCTAAACAGTAACCTCCTCTCAGTCTCTCCTCTTACCAAAAAGGGCTTCAATGTCGCGTTCAAGGGCAACACCTGCAGCGTTCTTTGCTCCGATGGGAAGACCGTTGGTTGTGCTGCTTGTCCGTCTGGCAAAGGTCTCTACTAGCGTTAGCAAGGCCGGCAAGTGGCAAGTACAATTCCTGTACTTTTTGAGCCAGATTTGTAAGTAAATGTGGGTCTGGTAGCAGCCTGAACAAGTAATTTTGTTGGGAATAGCTTCTTCAATGAGTAATGTATAGTAAGTTGGTGGTTTTTCTTCACTGGAGCACACAATCATTCATGAAAGAGGAGGGACTGTGCTTTATTGTTCAAAGTGCAACAATGGGTGTGAGTACAGGATTAAAACAAGCTTGTGGAGCAGAGCATGGGGATAAAGATTGTTTGACATGTGTCTTCTTCTTAATGGTGTTGAACTATGTGAAATAGTCTAGATAAAATTTGGTAAACTACAGGAGCAGGGTTACAAGTAATTATGTCATGAAAAGCAAATTGAATAAATTACATAGCATGAAATAGTTAATTGCACCTGTGACTTTGTTACCAAAAAGAACCTCAGTCAACAACTCTGTTTCTGGTAAGGACCTTGCCAAGCCATCTGGTCATGAATATTGACTGTATTACGGGCATTTTCTATTGGTGACACCGTTGATAGGCAACTTGATCTGGGATAAAGTGACTGTATTACAAATGATAAGTCTGGTTGCGGGAAAACGAGCCATACATTGATGAGGGTAGTCACTAATGGTGGCAAGGGGCTTCATATATCTTATCATGAATCTAGTGCAGTGTTCACTGCTGATGACAGAAAATTGCTTGCGTAAGAAATTAAGGGCTTGAGGGTGTCTCACTAGATCAATTGCTAGAAAGTGTTACATGTGCCCTGTTGATGTCTGCACTGCCTCACCCCCATTGGAGCTGCCACAGGCTGTGTTCTGATTGTAACTCCTGCTTATAAAGCAACTGGTGGTTGTGGAACTGTACGGAAGAATCAAAGGCAGTGCTTTATGCTGATGCAACCTCATCCTGTTGATGTCTGAACTGCTTCAGCCCCATTTGAACTGCCACAGGCTATATTCTGATTTTAATTCCTCTTTAGAGAGCAACTCATGGTTGTGAAACTTTGTGCAACAATCCGACACAGTGGTTGCTGCTGATGCAACCATGTCCTGTTGATGTCTGAGCTGCATCACCCCTATTGGAACTGCCACAGATTGTGTTCTAACTGTAACTTCTGCATAGAGAGTAGTGGCTGTGAAACCTTGTGAACCAATCAAATGCAGTGCTTTCTGCCAATGCAACCATGCACTGTTGATGTCTGAACTGCCTCACCCCACTTGAAACTGCCACAGCTGTAACTCTTGCTTGGAATTCAGTGGTTGTGAAACTTTTTGGACCAATTGAATGCACTGCTGGCTGCTAGTGAAACCATGTCTAGCTGATGTCTGCATTGCCTCACTACCATCAGAGCTGCCACAGGCTATGTTCTGATTGTAACTCCTGCTTATAGAGCAACTGGTGGTTGTGAAACTGTATGGAAGAATCAAAGGCATTGCTCTATGGTGATGCAACCACCGCCTGTTGATGTCTGAACTGCCTCAGCCCCATCAGAACTGCCACAGGCTATGTTCTGATTTTAACTCCTCCATAGAGAGCAACTAATGGTTGTGGAACTTTGCACAACAATCTAATGCAGTGCTTGCTGCTGATGCAACCATGTACTGTTGATGTCTGAACTGCCTCAGCCCCAATTTGGAACTGCCACAGGCTGTGTTCTGATTGTAACTCCTGCTTAAAGAGCAATTAACAGTTGTGAAACTTGTGGAACAATCAGATGCAGCACTCACTGCTTATGACGTGGAGACAAGGGTTCGACGCGGCAGACAGGGACACGAAGTGGATGACGACGAAGTGGTGGTGGTAGGCGTGAAGCACAATACTCTCACCAGCTATAAATCTTATGCAGATGTCTAGCCCAGTAAAGACCAAGTTAGAATTGATACTACCCGCTATGTAGTACAAGAGGGGGTTTGCTTACCTAGCCCAGTAAAGACCAAGAGGTCGAGATGGGGGATAGAAGCGTACATGCAGCTGTTTATATAGACTTCAGGGACCTGCGCACAGACCATGTTTGAGGGCAGGCTTTGCAAAAAGCCGTGTGAACGAAGAACAAAAGAACTACCTAAAGAAGAACAATAGCTATTGTCTAGACCTTGCCAAGAGCTCTACTCGTGAGAGAATCTACCTAAAAGGAGACCAACTATTGTATTCCATTCCCACACCTGTGAGCACATCCTTCCATAAAGAGAACAATAGGGAAAGAACAAAAGGAGTCCATGTGAACGGTATCTATGACGTCAAACCCTAGCTATGGGCTGAGCCATGTGTCTGTAGCCATGTGGTCTTACTTAAGCTAAGTCACATGCCGGTGTGACATAGTAGCAAGTAATGTGACCATGTGGAGCGTCTAAGCCACGTGATACGGGCGCTTAATAGATGTGAAAAGGGAGTTTATGCAGAGAAGATTGCAACTGAGCTGCAGCCAGGAGTTTTACAGATAAAAACAAGAGGTAAATTGCGAAAATTAAGGGCTAGTCGGGCCATCCACAAATTTACATTGTCCAAGAATGTAGGGGTTGAGAATTTGTAGTTAGCTTCCAAAGTACTGGTAAGTCTTGCTCAGAGCCAACACTATGTATGGCATGTCTTTCTAATTGTATTTCTTGTTCAGAGAGTAAGCAATGTCTGTAGATTGCTGCACATCAACCTGACCAGAGTTTGGCATCATTTGCCAGCAGGAGTGGAGTTTGAATCTGAGTCTGGATGACTTTGTTCAGTAGACTGGCCATAACATGCTCAATTCCACTTCAATTGACAGGATGTTTGTAGCATGATGTTGCCACAAGATAGGGCTATCAAATGGTGTATTATATGTACATATTTGTACCCATATGCAGTCTGTAAAAGTGCAGTTCAATTGCAAAGTGATCTGATACAAAGTTGGAAACAGCTCATAACAAGGCCAGTGTGATGCCATCAGCTGTATTCATTGTTTTGTTATTGACACTGTTACTGTCTGTATTCTGCCATCAAATTTCCCACACTTTGGGGGACAAAAAGGTCACATCTGAAAAGGCATCAATGTGCTGGAGCACACTGGAGCAATTCTTCTTCATTCCTCAGGAATTGTAACATTCTTGACTCATTGCCTGTTCCCTCACTTTGCATGTTTATCGCTTCAGTGGGCAACACTTCTTTTGATCATCCGACCAACGCTTTTGCTTTCAAGGTCACAGCACAACCTTCAGCCAAGGTCGATGTCACCACCTGGCACCGTTGTCTCGGTCACATCAATGTGGACTACGTCCTTCAGATGGTCTGGGAGGGAATGGTCAATGGCATGGAGATTGTCGGTGAGACTACCCGACCTCAAACACTCTGCGTCCCTTGTCTCGAGGGAAAGCAGTTGTGTCACCCTATCCCTAAGGAGACCCATGAAAAGAGTACACAAGTCCTTCACTGTGTTTACTCTCATGTCTGCAGTCCCATGGAAACTCAGGCCCCTTAAGGTCACAAGTACTTTGTCACCCACCTCGATGACACCTTGCACAAGCTAGCTGTCTCCCTCATGAATGCCAAGAGCAAATCCAAGGCTTGTGCCAAGGACTTCTACACTTGTGCCAAGGTTCAGACTGGCAAACACAGGGATTACTTCTGCAGTGATGGTGGTGGCAAGTACGGCTCAAAGAGTTTTGAGCAGTACCTTCGCTCCAAGGGTATACACCATGAGAAGACAAACACCTATGTCACGAGCATGCACACTTTTTCCTTTCTTTTCCTTTTATTTTCCTTATCTTATCTTATTGATTTCCTTATCTTATCTTATTGATTTCCTTATCTTATCTTATTGATTTCCTTATCTTATCTTATTGATGGCACATGGCTCTTGCATGTGATCAAGTACATGTGACAGACTGGTCACATGATCATAGAAGGTGCTGGAACATTGTGGAACATTGTAGAACATCGCACCATAGCACACCATATGTTCCCACGGCAGTGTTAGAAGTACAGACCCGGTGCCAGGGGTCCTTGTCTGAGATGTATATAAACCCACCTTGTAGCTCCCTAAAGACCTCAGATTCTACCTCCTGGTCTTTAGGTGACGTCCACCTTGTACTAGGTCTATCACTGTACTGATATATCCTGGTCTTTAGCTCACTGTCAGTTGCTCCCTCGGCGTCGTCTCTCTTTCCTTCCTCATCATTATTACCCCTGTTGCCATTGTCCACGCGAGTTCGCTTGTCGTTCCTCCCCCCCTTGTCGTCACTCCCTCGCTCTTCATAGAGTTTGGTTGTGTTCCTGACAACCTACACCCTCCAGGAGAATGGTATTGCAGAACACATGAACTACACTCTTGTTGAGATGGTGCGTGCAATGCTGAACAACACCAAGCTTCCTAAAAAATACTGGGGGTACACAGTTCTCTATGCTGCCTACATCCCCAACTGTGTTCCTACTCGTGTCCTCGACGGCCTTACTCCTCATGGAGTGTTCACTGGCAACAAACCTTTGGTCGCTCACCTACACATCTTCGGCTGCACTGCCCATGTCCATATTTCTGATGAGCAGCATTGCAAGTGTCACGAAGCGACTGCTTTTATGCTGATAAACCCTAAACAAGGGTGGGATAGATGATGGTGGAAGAGGAAAGGGATCTCCAACGACGACAACAAGGTCAGAGTTGATGATAAGCAGGCAAGCAGGCACAGAGGCCGTATACTAGCAGTGCAAATGACAGAGTTAATATGGTATGATACCAAGTTACATGCAGTAACTCACCTAGCAGTGCAAATGACAGAGAGGTCAAGATGCAGAGCTAGGGAGGGTAAGGTCTACTAGTCTGCCATTATTTCATTCATGACACTTACAATGACAACCTCATTTTTCCCAAGTATGTTCCTACCAGAGATCAGGTCACCGATGTTTTGACAAAGGCTCTCGCGTGCGAGAAGTACAACCGCTTCTTGCTTGGTATGGGTCAGTTGTGAAGTCCACACCCGCTGAGTGGGTGTGTTGTTTTTATTTCCCTTTAGTTCATCAGGCATGGACTCACTCGCTCTTTTTTGTACACACCTTTTTCAGACTCAAGAGCTTTGTAGCGTTGTTACTGTATAGTGGCATGATTAGGTAATCACGCAGATATTGTGCTGGCACACAGACTTGCGCACCTCAGTTTCCTTGCACTACTCGGGGCTGACTGAGGTACAACATTTATACTCTCCTTTGAACTCTTACAGTAGCTGACTTGTTGTAGTTTACATTCGCTTCACACACTACAGGTTAGATACTGAATATATTAGTTTCCTTGCACTACTTGAGGCTGACTGAGTTTACATTTCCTTTGTGCACTACAGATTGAGCTGCTTGTAACCCTACAAAATGTGATAGGTTTTTGATGGTGCAATAGATGGTGGACCGGTGGACGGGGACTTTCTTGCAAATGTCAGCCACACTGGCACCTTCATTGTGCAGAGACCAAATTCGGGCCTTTTTAGTAGGGATACACTGCACCATATGTGTGGTCTAGAGTTGGGAGAGTGGGTGGTATGGAAAAAAGCACGAGAGTGATGAAGTGGAAGGATCAAGAAACAAAACAAACCCAATTAGTGGTCATGTGCATGACAGGTGCCTAATGCCACGACATTGCGGATTGTGTACAATGTATTGTATACAAATATTTTGTTTTCATTGTAGACATATTCTATACATACAATACTCAATGTATACAAAAAGATTGAATAGAATATGCAGTTTTGAGCTCAAACGAAGAGCAAAGAGTTGTGCGCTTGCGGTGTCGCAAGACTTTTTGCCGCTACTGTATTGTTCAGGAGAATACAAATAACTCACATCTCCCTTTTTTTTTCCTTCCAAACCCAAAGAAAGAAGAACATCTTCACCTACTCGTCTCGACTATCTCCGACTCGCGCCCATTTGATTTTCTGCTCTTGCTTAATGTTCCACTATGCTGCTTACTTACTTTGCTTACTTCGTTACTTGTTGACATAGCAAGTCAAAGTTATCAGGTTTACTGGGCCATCGGATCGCTGGGCGGGCATACCAGACGCGAGATGCCAACGTCGTGCAGGGACTTTCGGATCAGCAGCTCAAGTACAAACAACCAATCCCGCATGTCGCCGAGGGGGTAAGATGGCAGCAAGGACCAGACGGGGAAAGGTCGCCCTCAAATACATACAAACGGGCGATCTCCGAAGGCCGCTTACTGCTGCGGGATGCACATTCTTTCCTCTCACACTCCGACCACTATGTCTGACGACGAAAAGCCTCTCGTCGACTTTGACTCGCCGCCTTCCGCTCCTTCTCCTCGCGTACGCCTCCCACCAACGAGCGACGTCAACGAGCTCCATACCCGCCTTCGAGCTGACCCTCGTTTCAACCCCCCTATACCTTCAGCCTGGACACGAGCAGCCCTCGTAGCATTTGTAATCTGCCTCATGTACTTTGCTGTAACTCTGCGAAAGACGTTGGCACAAGCACCAGAAACCGTGCAGGTTCAGCGGTAAGCTGGCAGTGCGTATCTGTCTTGCATACCCGCCGTGTGCGAGCTGATCACTCAGGTAGGTACTCGGACGAATACCAGTTCAGACCCGCTGCTAGCCCTGTTATCACGGAATATTTGCCCAACGGAAACGTTCGGTTGAGGGGCGCACAGGCGACTCGTCGTTAAGTGAGGTATGAGGCGATTTGGGCGAGACAACTAAAGTCACTGATCCTGACACTCGCAGGCTCCGTTGCGTTTTGCTTCAAGTCCCATGCTATGGTCTGAGTATCGGCGCAGACTGCATTTGTGTTTTCCTAGGCATGTCGTAGTTTTATCCAACATTCGTTGACCCATGCTATCCTCGAGTAGTATCGTCGACACTTACGACTAGCAGTTCGCGTAGCAACTGACTACCGGAGCATTTGTACTACTTTTTCTGTAGCAGAGTAACTCAGTAGAACTGTTGACACGGCCGTGCGTCAATTAAACATCGCCGCTAGCCGTTCGGCATATGGCCGCCACGCAGGAGGCGCTCCGGCTGGACGCGCTTTTCTCCGGGGAAGGCCGTGATGGACGGGATCCTTACCAGAAAAGGAAGGTCTTCGGAGTAAGCGAGCAACTGGGTCGGGGTCGGTTTTGTTGGCGAGTCTCTCATGCAACCTCCTTCACGGCCTCCATGGCCCAGCCTATGTCCCCCGTCGTTCCAACTCAGCCTTCTCAGGCAGCGTCCTCAGTCACTCGTTCAAACTCAATAAAATCAACGAACAGCGCGAGCAGCGGTGTCTCTCTGCGGCGACGTGCTCGTACGAGAACTAGGACTTTGACCAACTCGGCGCGACGGGGGCGTAGCACAGGACCAGGAGGAGCTTCACAGCAAGAACCAGTGAGTGTCATCATTGTTGAAGTGTCTTGTAAGCCTTATGTGCGAACATCAGTCCGTAAAGAAAGGCGAGAGTGCGGTTGTGACTCGACCGTCGCGAATTGACCACCCACCGCCAATACCAACGCGTTCTCCGCGAAGGCCGCTCGCTCCCACTGCGGATGCACCTTCTGGTGCTCAGCTGATAGTTGTTCCGACTGCTAGAGAGCGAAGGTATAGTGCTGTACAAATACGTGACGTGCCGGCAGAGGTTGGTCGTGGTCGACTTTCACACTCTGACGGAGGGTCGACCAGAAACGTAAGTGCAAAGTGCAAATTGACTCAGTTCCTCTTTTTTGACATCTCTCTAGACTAACCGCAAAAATCGAGGGGTTAGTCTACCTCGTTCTGCCTTCAGGAATGCTGCGTCGTCCGACGAGTCTTCGGAGGCGAGTCCACGAACCCCAACCGACTTCAACGAGGCCGCGTTCGTTCGTTTCCCGCGGGGAGATCCACAGGCGACAGGCAGAGACTCTCTAATATCCAGCTCGTCGTCGCTGTACCCGGCATCGACTTCAAGCGGATCCTTCCCCGAGTCTTCGCTACTTCACTCTCCCAAAGAGAAAGGCGGCGAGGAGTCGTCTTTTGCTCCACGTATCGTTACCAGTTCCGACTTTGACGTGGACGACGTCTCCTACAGGTTACGCTTGTTGGTAAACAACAACTATTTCCTACCCCCGGCGCATCACAAACCGTCTCCCCTCTCTCTGACTCCGCAAATTCCATCTCAGGCACAGAAAGCTGCTAAGCCTGTCTCTCCTGGGTTTTTCGACTTTCTCCGGATGGGAAAAGCGAAGTCTAAGCCGGTGACACCGATTTGCTCAAGTCCGCCAGCTTTGGACAACCCGCCTCCGCTTCTCGGAACTACCTCAAATTCAACCACAGCTGGTGGGTATGTGCAACGGCCGCCAGAAGTACCTACATTGCAGATGCCCGTGGGCACAGCCAACAGCTCAAGTCAGTCTAGGGTGGTGGTACTTCGTGAAAGGATGGACGATTTGATGGCCGCTGCCAAACAAGCTGAGCGAGACATCAAGTCACGCGGCAATGGGCGCAAAGCGAAGAGTCTGACGTCGCCAAAGGCAACTTACGACGATATCATTGATCCGACAGATGCTGTTGACCTCCCTCCTTCGACTGCCTATCCCTTTACTGTGCAGACATCTGCGCTACACGGACTTGGACCCGGAGAATCAATGGGCGCAGACCTTCTCGCTGATCAACTACCTCCTAGCCCAGGAATGTGGTCGATGAGCTCTGAAGAGGAGTCATGGCGGAAGGCAATCCTCAAAGAAGCCGTTAGTCTCTCCCTGAGCGAATCCCCAGATCAGTCGCTTTCTACTGTGACACTTAGTTCGCCAGAACCCACGTCACCAAAATCCTTTCGATTACATCGTGAGGGTAAAACTGAAGCTGAAGAGCCTGCTTCACCCACGACTCCTAAGCCTACTGCGCTCATAGGTCAGAGGATTATGGAACCCTTACGACTTGATTCATCTACGCAAGATGCGACGTCGCTGTCACCTCTTACCGGCGTTCGGTCGCTTCCCTCCGGTCCGTCTTCAGGTGGTGATACCCAACTTGCTGCTGAACAAGCCGAAAAGCCGTGGCGAGCAACTTTGAACCCGCCTCGGGCTGAGACGCCTGCAATGACCCAGCCTTTGACCCCTCCTCCGCTGCGTAAGACGTTGCTTGCTCCGCAGCATTCGATATCTACAGATGACCTACGCAAGTCGTCGAATTTGGAACTAGAATCTATGGCTGTCCGTTCCCTGCGTCGAGCCATTTCTTCACCTAGGTTGTCTGCTGTTCATGACCAGGACTCGAATGTTCCTGCATGCGTAACTTCATCGGAATCCATTGGGCAACGTTTGGCGGTAATGTCCCCACTTGACCTTGCTGCTCAGGACCGGAAGACTTGGTCAACTCGCGCTCCGACACTCAACCTCTCGCGCGCTTCACCGTTACTCTCTGATGACGATGATGCTTCATACGCTACACCCATGGACGAGATGGACGACGAGCCGCATTCAAGACCTTCCACGACGCTTTCAATACCGACGATAGGACGGCAGTCATTGACAGAGTATTCAGTGCCATCACCTACTGCGTCAGCCTTTCAAGATGCCATCCTACAAGATGCAGTTTTCGGAAGCTGTCGATCGCCGTCGCCATTCCGTGTAAGGCGAAGTCATCCGAGCTCCATCTCGCCTAGTTCCCCGCCTACGACACGACCACCATTCGTCTCCCGGCATATGACTGTGACTCCACCCCCGCGAGACTCGTCGACGTTTGGTACCGTACTACCTCCTCCACCTCGTTCTCCCGCCATAAAGCCAATATATCGACCCTCAACCGCATCATCTCATTTATCGACTCACACCGCTGGCACTGATATGTCAGCCCCTCTGTATTCAGAGATGAAACATCGAAACGAAATGATATCCAACCTCTCACTATCGCGCTCTCCCTCAATAGACCGATCGCCTAGATCAGCCCTCGTAGAGCGACGTGGTCTTCCCATCCTACTGTCCTTACAGATTCCTACTGAAGTCACTTCTCCTGCTGTTCACTCTGCGCCGGCGCCTGCTTCACCCACTGCATTCTTTGACAGGATTCAGTCCCATCCCAACGCCATGGACGACCTGGAGACGTCTGATGAGAGCGACCGTGATGAAGAAGTGTCAGCACGCCCGGTGCCTGCTGCAGTTATACCATCTCCATTTCCGATGCCTCCAGTGTCCTCCGGATCTGTGGAAAAGGACGCATTTGCTCGATTTTCGCAAAGCAGCGCACGACTGTCCATCATGCGTCTCGGAAATCACTCCAGCCCTCATTTGACGTCCAGCTCTGGCGATCAGGAAAGGACGTTCCCTGCGTTTGACGTCCCAGATCCTAGAAAACCTATCGGCAATATCCCTGATAAGGGTACATTCTTCACTGCACGGTCTCGGAAGAAGAGCAGCAAGGGACAGGCGACCTTTCCGCCACCCCTAGAGTTGCCATCGGCCGCTCCAATGTTTTCACCCCCTCGTGCTTCGAGTAGCATGCCACGAACGCGCTCCAAATCAACATCCCGTCGTCCGGCAACGTCAGGCGGTGCAAAGGAAAAACTCCGGGCTGGTCAAAGAGTCTCTTTGCAGAAGCTCGATGGAATGGTACTAGAGCATATGGCAGCCGAGCGGGATACAATCAAGAGGATAACAAACAACCTTTCTTCTGCAAAGAGTTAGTTATTGGGCTACTACAGCGTATATTTGGATCGCTCCATGATATCTCTTTTTCTTGCTATCGTTGCTTTTTTATTGTCTTCATTACGATTGTTTATCTCTTTCTCATTCGCCACTTCACACGCGTCATTCACACACTTCCTTCTGCCTTTTCAAGCCATCATCCGATAGGAAAATCACTTAAAGTTTGTAATGCCATACCCTTAACTTCCTCCCCCCCCCCCCCACGTCATCGTACTGTGCCCACGCTCGTTTCCACTAGTTGCTCTTCAGCTTGACCGTCTTTGCTTGGTTGTAACGTCTATAGCTTCATTGCCTTTCTCTCGTAGTAGGATTGAGCTGCGTCCTCCTTTGTTCGTAGTGTGATTTGGAATGACCATGTTCCATATTTGAGTACTATTAGACGAAACCCGCATCACGTAAAAGTAGTCAGAGATGGTGACAATTGAGAAAAGTTCTGGTTAGAACCGAGTACTGTACATGGTGCAAAAAAGTCGTCAAAATCGTGATATCATTCAAGATCCTTGTCCTTTGCGCCACGAAGTGAATGAGAGAAACCCAACTACCAACAACGCCGTACCCGCTCCTACCAGCCCAGGCAAGTAGAGGTACCACGTATTGTCCTCGTCTGCTACCGTCCGATCCTCCACCGCTGAGACCGAGCTAGGCGGCACACTATGATTTTCCTTCTTCCTCCTCCGCCGCACCTGGCTGTCAAGCAGTTCTTGCGAAGCCGACAGATCAATCGCAGGCATCTGCAGCTGATACTCCGGACCACCCACTCCAGCGGATGGAGGAGTGGCGTTAGAGCCATGCTCAGAGCCAGGGGCGGAGCTAGGCAAGAGAGGGACGTCTAGCTCTGGACGAAGTTGTCTTGCGCGGTCGAAGAAGCGTCTCGCGACGTCTTGGTCGCGTCTCCAGGTCTCTGCGGCATTGGTAGAGGGTGCATGAGCCGCACTGGAGACCTCACGCAGCTGCGTAGGTGTCCGCAATGATGACAGACCGGCGTATGACGACGAGAGAAGACCTGCTGCGCTGCCTTCCAGGAAGAGAAGACCTGCTTCCAAGTACAATTGAGCAAGAGCCTCTCGGCCGCCCAGCCGTTGTAAGTAGTATGTCAGGCGCAGAGATTGTTGCTCTATGTACGACTCGGAGGAATCGTTGGCGAGGGGAGTAGTCTCAAATGATAGTGCAGGTGCCGAACCGATGGTAGGTGTGGCTGGTGATTTCACGTTTTCTGCGTCGGATAGTATCTCTGCAGGTACAATGTTGCAGGGAAAGTAATGGGATGACAAGCGGGCGATTGCTGAGGGAACGTGAGCCTGATGCCACGCGCGGCTAAAGAAAACGAAACCAAGTCAAGCGCGACACGGTGACTGGAAGAAGAAAAACCCACACAAAATATTCAAAGGCCGCTTCCGTGTCGCTGCGTATATCAAAGAGATCTAGCCCAATCAATACCAAACTGGTGGGGTCCATGTTGTAGTTGCTTTCGCCGCCTGATGAACTCCATGGATACACGGTACTGCCACTGGGGGACATGACTTCTGGCACAGGGCCCACAACGAGAGAAGGCCAAATCATTGATTCAGCCTTTTCAACGTGTATGGTCAATAGACGTCCCATGCCAGTATGCAACGATTCCAATGACGAGATGGACGACGGTCTACTCAGCGATGCACCGGAATGATACGGCGATACTGGGTGAGAAGTCGTAAAGTGAGGTCGTCTTCTCGAGACATTCTGCAGCGGAAATCCAAATGCGTCCTCTGCCGCTAACGACACCGGTGAGGATAGGGCAGGTGAGGACAATGAGTCTTCGAACTCAGAGACGAAGTCTGTTGAGGCGGCCAGGCCAGTTGACATTTCCGTTTCGGAAACAAACGCAAAAGATGATTGTGTAGACGTGGTAGATGTTGTAGATGTTGTACGCTCTCGGGCTGACAGGTGTGGTGCTCGTGGCTCAAGCTGCCACGATGAGTTTGGTACGTCAATACGCCCATAAAGGCGACCCTTCGATTAGCGCTGTGAGTTCTCTCAAAGCTGAATTCGGTCTGGTGCGGAAGACATACCTTCACAATTGGTGGATGTCCTCGTACACCAGCTACTAAATGGGTGTTGTCAAATATTACCTGTCAAGGGTATGAGAAATGCATGATAGTGAGCTTAAACTGCGAGACTCACAGTCACGTCTTCTTCGGCTATATCATATGGAACAAGGAGAAGAACTGTGGCCTACCAAATTATTAGCTGTGGCTATGGATACAGAGCGTAGACATCGAGTCTACCGACCTGGTCGTGTGACTTGAGTAACCAACAATGCTTGTTAACCAGTTTGCAAAGTCGGCTAAAGACGTATATACACACACCTGATGCCATGAATAAGACTGTGCATAGTCCTGCGCTCTCTGCATTTTGTTACAACTATCCCCTACGCGTTGATTTCTCTTCTTTCCTTTAAAAGGTTGCTGCAAAGGCCGGTAAGCCTACGTGCACTGATTCTCGAACCCGGATGTAGCTATGCTGTGAGCTGCTGTGGCAGGGCTGCAGAGGCAAGTTTCTTGTGGCTGTCGGCAGGTCAAAACGGCAAACTAAGGGCGGGTAATGTCGTGACTGGCATAGATGGTGAGGGTAGGAAACAGAGCGGATAGAATTGCAACTGTTGTGTAATTATAAGTGGAATCCCCACTGGCAGCGACGTGAGCTAATCTAGTACAAGCGCCCATACACAAGAAAGGGGTCACGTGAGGAACTATGAACGCTGGCGGTGGGCGCTCCGTGTGGCCACTGTGCCAGTGGCTCTCGCTCGTCGGATGGCTCTCAACTGGGACCTGCCTTTCCTCGAGGCAGAATCAACGAGCACGCAGAAATATGCACTCATAATATTGAACCAGCCATTCTCCTACCAACTTCTCCATCGCCTGTGGCAAAGGTCGTCGTGGCGCTGTTGCGCAGACGGAGGGGCGAATCGGTTACTGGACAGTGTAAGAACACAGTCCATCGAGCAATCCAAGAGCACCAGTCTAGAGATCGCGTGAGTCGTCGTCCTCTGTAGACTCGAAATGCCTTACGATTATCCACTGAAGTACAAGAGCATGCTAGATACCTGCCAGACCTTATCAAAGGCGATTTGGATTCTTTACGACTTGATGTGAAAGACATCTACTTATCTCAGGTAACAAAGCCGCAGCTGCCTGTGCGAATAAACAAGGGTAACCAGAGTCGTGTTAGGGGGTTGCGATTGTACAGGACCATGATCAGTACTCGACCGATCTCATGAAGTGTGTCTGTGCACTTGCAGAGAAGGAACAGAATGAAGACACAAAGGTCTGTCCGCTTTGCTTCCCTATGAGTGTGTAGTTCACTTCAGCCGCCTGCTCAATAGTACGACATCATTATTCTAGGCGGGCTCTCGGGACGTCTTGATCAGACCATTCATACTCTTTCTTACCTGCACAAACTGCGCAAAGTGCGCGAACGCGTATTTGTTGCCACAGACGAGAACGTAGCTTGGTTGTTGGACACAGTCAGTAATCAATACGCTGTATATCGAGCATTGCTCTTAACCCTTCAACACAGGGAGAGCATCGCATAATCATCAATCACAGGTACCTTGGTCAGACTTGTGGACTCCTTCCAGTGGGCATTGACACCGCTGTTTTGACAACGCAAGGCCTCAAATGGAATTTGAGTATGTTTTCGCGTTCGCTATGCTGTATACCTCACCGCTGACAACTCCTGCCGCTTGTACAGCTGACACAGAGTCTTCCTTTGACGGTATGGTGTCGACTTCCAACCATCTTCTTCCAGAAGAGCCGACGGTGTACATCAAAACTAGCAAGCCAATCGTCTGGACGGTAGAGCTGAAAGCGAATAATCTCTGACCACTTCGACGGTGTCTAGAAGTGTACTGTGCTGTGGGGTCCTTTGCAAAAAAAATCGGCATGAGACAGATTGTAAAATACACAGGTACTCAAATACTTACTCAAAATTATCAATTTTTTGACTACTCCGTAGAATAGCATCTAATGTATGTTTTCCGGAGGGTTTCTAGACGAAAAGATGTGTTTAACGAGGGACGGCACGTTGCCGTCGTCGAGAGTCATGTTTTGCAAAAGTCCCTGCTCTTTCCGTCACAGATTGATAGGATTGTCACGCGGCAAATTGAAGCACCGCTCGGCATAGCGTGTAGCGCTCTACGACGTCTGGTGTGTCATTTGCACCGCTAGTTTCTCGGATCGAGCGGAGTTCAAGCTCTCGTCACTCTGTTTGTACTCTTCGTCACGCAGATGCAAAACTTCCCCGTCCCAAGCACACCCGTGTCCCCAGCACTCGATCGAAACTCACTGACACGTAGCAATGCTATTCAAGAAACCTGTCTAGAATTTTTGAGCTGACCGCCCGACAGCATCATTGGGATCTGGTCGAATCTGGTCAGATATAGGCCTAAGAGATGGCCTAAACCACGCCGGTAACTCTCGGTAGGCTGCGTCCCTCCTTCAAATATTACAAAAAGTACATGTATACCAATGTAGTGAATAGCTGCATATAACTAAACCTTTACCGGTACGCAAACTGTTGTGTGAGTGAGTCTTGGAGAGGATTTGCAAAAGTCCCCGCATTTGCAAAGGACCCCACAGCACAGTATCTGTAGCATACCTCTCGAGTTCTCTGTAGTTTACTATTCGGCGGCATGTACCATTAGATCGTCAGCGCCAATGCAGAGGTCACAACTTTGGATTGTTGTTCAACTTTGAACAACCATGTCTTTCGAACACCCACCCGAGATCACTGTACTCTACTTCGCAGCTGCAGCCACAGCGACGCGTCTGGATTCTGAGCGCATCCCCATCCCCGCTGTGGACGGCCTGCCTTTATCTTCGTTAGCTCAGGTGCTCGCCACGAGGCATGCCAGTACAGATCTTGGTCGAGTTCTCGCCACGAGCCAATGGAGTGTGGACGAAGAGATGGTGGACGACGTCTCTGCCATCGTGCTCAAGGGTGGCGAGGAGGTCGCGGTCATTTGTCCAGTTTCTGGTGGGTAGGAAGCTCTCGAGGCGGTCACGGTGGGTGTGGGGGGAGTGGGGAGAGGAGATGGAAAGTCGTTCACACAGTTCGAGTGACATTATCCGAGTCGGAGGCTTTGTAATCACTTACAATATACCGGCAAAGTACACCATTTGGCGTTGAATGCACTCCATTTCTCCCATGGCCGTGAATCTGCTAATCGCGTTCGTCGTTCTCTCAGGCATTCTCGCCAGACTGTTTGCCCTGCTGGACGCCTACAATGAACGTTACCCCCATGGTATCATCATCCACCGCAGGCTCAGAGGCCAGCACTGTGGCCTCCTCGTGGCGTAAACCAGCTTTCAAAGCATCTCGACTTACTCTCAGCACGTTTGTCGTCCGCGAATTCGCAGACAGCTACGGCGAGCATCCCCTCTTATACACAAAAATATGCGCGGAGATAGCGACCATTGTCATCATTAGGGTCGCTCAGAGTTGGCGCAGCGGCGCAGCTCGCAGTTCGCAGCGCCGGCTATGGGACCGGTCCGAGGGGCGCTTGTCGCATTAGGTAGTCACGAAGATGTAACAGTCTAGCTTTCTTATTACTTAAACCTTGTGTTTCTTGATGTGGTTCATAACTATGAAATGCTTCTTTATTCTGAAGGCTGATCTATGTAAGCTACTTGAGCACAAGCAAAAAAATCCCACAACAATTGCAAGCACATTTGTGACAGACTGTGACTGCTTACATCACCTTCCTCTTTGGGGTGATTGACGCCGGAGCTGCGGACTGCTCGCGGCGGCGCTGCGCCAACTCTGAGCGACCCTATTGACACTGGCTGTGGTGGCGCAACGCAAGACCCAGAAATTGACCTCAAGAGTTTGAGGGTTTTCTTGGAGACCGTACCAGTTATAGATAACGGCGGGAAACCGTTAAACAATGGAGGAAGAATGCAGTATGTAGTGGTCCTGAGCCATTGTCATTACGACCACATTTGTAAGTCTCGCATTGTACCCCATGAACGCATGCCGCTCATAGTCGCTGTGTTCGCCAAGTGGGCGTCGAGGAATTTGCTCAAGATTCTCAGATCCTAGCATCCAGCCATTCGCCTTCCTTCCTCGATCCCGACAACATGCCTACCCATAGTCTCTGCAAATACCTCAATATCCCTGTCCCCTCATACAAGCCAATACTGGTTCCGCATCAGCACTACATTCGCATGGACCAGGCGAAAAATGATAGCCCATGGACGGGGCTTCAGGTTCTTCATACCCCAGGTCACACACCAGACGAGCTTGCAATCTGGGACGCTGGCGAGCAAATGCTATACGTGGGGGATACACTCTATGAATGGGAGCCCATCATCTTTCCGGCCGAAGGGTCGATTGTGACATGGCTGAAGAGCGTCGACAAGCTGCTGGTACTGGTGGGCAGAAAGGAGGTGAAAGTGTGCTGTGGTCATGTCACTGCTGGACAGCCGGCGCTAAAGGTCATTTCCGGTGCGAAGTCGTTCATGATAAATGTGTTGGAAGGCAGAGAGCCGGTCCGGCGTCGTTCTGAGAAACGAGGGGAGACGTTCGTGGAGTACATCCAGGATAATCAGTGGTTCAGCTTGGCATGTCCAGAGCGTCTGGTGCGTGAAGCACAGCAGACCTTGTCTATATCGTAACGCTTTCAACGGTAGTCCATCGGGCTCTATGCTTGCAAATACTCACGATCGAATACCAATTAAATGTGTTTGCCTTGCAATATGGCGGATTCCAAAGTGGCCAGGAACGCGTCGGCCGCATCCATAGGTTTCTCCAGTTTCATCGGCACAGGCTTACTGAGCACCTTCAAAGATTGTTCTCCCAAAGCTGCAAAAGGACCGCTGGAGGGCGATCTAGAGCCTGCTTGACGTGAAGATTCATGCACCGAATCAGCAGGAGCTGACGTTGGATCCTTCTTGCGACGTTTGGCGTCCAGCATCTTCCTCCTCTCCTCCAACTCACGCTTTCGCTTTTCCATGGCACGGCTCTTCGTCGAGATAATAGTAGTCCCTTCCCCGAGCTGCATTCCCTCCACCTCACCAGGATGCAAGTCCACTGCGCCCACTTCCGCTCTCGTCTTCTCGGTCTCCGCTCGAGCGTTCTTGAGCTCCTCCATCTGCTTTCTGCGCGTTTCCTCGTCCTCGGAGAACTGGTAGAAACCTGCTCCCTTGGCGCGCACTTCGCGAGATGCGTCGTAGTGCAGCCTAAGCGGGTTCTCTTCTTCTTCTAGCTGAGCTTGGATGGCAGCTTTTCTCTCTTCGGTTGGCTCGTACGTTGGGAAGTGGTTGACGGGGTTGTCTATCCCAGTCCGTGTCAGCTTTGAACTCGTCTGAAGTGTATGGTAGTAGCTCACGAATGACATATGGACTGTGAAAGGAGACATTCAACGATGAGCTCCGCTGCGTATGTGAACCACACTCACTCGAAATCCTCCTCCTCCTCCTCAGGTTGCAATAAATGTCGAGGGATCTCGGAGCGTCTTCCTGTACGCACCCGCCCGAATTCATCCTCATATTCGACGATAGGGTCATCCTGAGAAGCATGAATGAAGGTTTGCAAACATCGGCAGAGTAGCTCACATTGTCGTCCGGACGCTTTGGCACAGTCAACGATTCGTCAACATCATCACTGTCCGACTCGTACGCGCCAATCGGTTTCGAATCAAACTGCCTATGCTCAGTTCCAATGCAACCACTGTTAGCAACCAGAAAAAACAGCCTCACATCCACAAGTAACGCATCGTATTGTTTGTCACTCAGCCCTCCACTCTTCCCTTTGCTCAACTTTTCATATATCTTTGACTTGCGCTCCAGCTTTTCTCTCGCGCTCTCAAGCGTGGACCTGCTGACTTCGTCTGATTCTGCGTCCCTCGTCGCTCTGGCTTCGACGCCTTTGTTCGGCCTCGCCCATATCGTCGGTTTCTACGTAGTGCACTACAAGTAAAATACACAATAGAGATATGTATTATCTGAGACCTCACTCACCTTGTCTGGCCTCTTTACTGCTTTGACCGTCTTCCCGGATGCCTTCGCTTTGTTGAGTTGTTCCTCTTTTCGCGATAGCTCTGCCTTCAGGTCCAAGAAGGAGCTGGCGCTGACACCTGCAGCCTTGGCCTTGTTTGAAGGCGCCATAACTATAGCAGTTGCTACGCTAGTAATAGTTGCAGAAGTGCCAGTAACGGGAATAATGTCAAGGTAGTGGTCGCATGCGCAGAGAACGAGGATCTGGCGCTTGAGAGTACACTGAGGGCGCCACAGTTAAGACATAAACATTTCAGTTCTCCGACAGTGACTAGTGTCAAATGTCAAACAAGCCGGTGTATGAACATAACAACTCAGGACGTAGGGATACAGAAACATACATGGCGAATAGTTAATCCAAGTTGGCGTGTATCGCTACAAGTATAGTAATTGTGGGGAAGGAAAGGGGACACCAATAGAATGTCCGAGACGCCGCTTAGAACATAGCGTAGCCGACAAAACCCAACAAGCCAGTAAGGCCAATGACGCCCACAGTAGCGTACCCGCCAGACGCAGAGTTCTTGGTGGCTTGGGTCGCAGTAGTCGCAGCGCTACTAGAGGTATGAGAAGTAGTCACGTTGGCACTCATTGACCGTGACGCAGTGGGAGCGCCACTGGACGCAGACGTTGTGGCAGCGAATGCACTACAGAATGAATCAAAATCAGTGACGTCTTGAAAGACAAGATCGCTGTGACTTACGCTCCCTGGGATGCTGCAGGAGGAAGCGTAGAAGATGCGGAGCTTGCAGTAAATCCGCTGGTGGCAGACATGGACATGGACATGGACATAGAGCTACTAGTGCAGCTATGACGACCTATGTGAGCAAAACATCATTTACCCTTTTCTAAAGACTTTACCTAACATCCGAACCGCCGCTCATGATAGTCTGTTCACCTGAGTAGACTACAGCGCCAGTCGAGTCCTTCAACTCCGTCGTGCTATATTTGCAAGGGATGTTCAAGCATGATTCAACTTGGAGGAACCATAACTACTTACAAAGCAGTTCCGGGGTCAAGATCAACCGTCCATGTAAGGCTGTTTCCATTCTGCTGATCAAACTGCTTGATCTATTTGGTGTTGAAGTCAGCAAGCGGTACTGAGGTGATCCATCGGACCTGCACATACGGGTGAAGCACTTGGCTGACCAGCTGGGGACGCTCGCTTCAGCGACGACACAGCCTACACAGGCAGTGAGACATACCAGGAATGAGTGATACATAGTACGGAGGGGCTCCGCCCTGCCAGGTGATCTGAGCAGGCTCTAAGCCGCGTACAATGTGCATCAGCGAGAACACTACTACAACTCTTTAGAAGGACTTACGACACTGAACGACATCGGTGCTGTAGTTCCAATGGCGCGTCGCTGTGCATCAGGTCTCGTATGGCAGATGTCGCGTCGACGACTTACAGGGAGTTGACCATCATCTGCTGTGCCACAATGGCGGGAGCAGCGCAGGCAAGGACAACGAATGCAGCGACAGTCTTCATGTTTGAACTGGAGAAGAGAGTGGTCAAGTTGTAAAGAGCGTGTAAGAGCGTATTCAGACGAGAGGTGGTGGTGGTCAGAGGGGAAGAGAGATGTGGAAGGGCGACGTTCAACTTGCTGCGTCGAGAAGCACTCGATCGAGAGAACCTGCCTTATTCAACGCTTCGGAGTTCAAACTCAAGATTCTCACCTCCCAGAAACGGATTGGGTGAAAAAACTGTAGTATGAATGGTGTCCGCTTGGCCTCTGGCTGGATTATAACAGATCAAGTACACACGCATAAATTACATGAGAACGAGCCTTTGTGAAGAATTAATGCTGATCAGTAGAATACGGCAGCAAGGCGTCGTTTACAGTCCGATCCAACTGCTCCGCCCTTGAGGATTGTGCAACGTCGTCTGGCCAATCTTCACCAGTCTTGCGCCTCCACGGTGCTCGACCCCGCTCGAAGCTCTGCTCGTGCGTTCTACGTCGGCGTCCATGACGTCAATAGCATCGATCATCGGGCTATTTTCTCCTACAGGATGAGGTATTGGTACTTGCAGCTTCAGAATTTGTTGTGGCGGAGTCTGTGGTAGCGAAGAGGTGGTGCCAGGCAACGGAAGGAACGCCTCAGCATACCACTCGTACCAGACCTGTCGCTGGCTTGTAAGCCTCCATAACGATACTTGGAGCTCGCATTTGCTAGGTAAATATAGAGGCTCCTGGTAACAAAGTAGCGTTATCAGTAGATGTGCACCCTTGGTAAGACTCTCCCGTGCCTTGAGTGGGAAGAACAAAGGGAACCAACTAAGCATGTCTTTGGAAATCTTGTCCTTCCGCTGGGGATGTATGCTGAGACCGACATTTCCGTACAAAACAGCCTCAAAGTAGCCAGCGAACCCGTGTAATGCGCCTCCATGGGGAATATGGAATCGAAGCTTGGCGGACCTCGTGTTGTGACTGTTGGTGAAAGGCAAGCCTACGAACGTAAACCGTGTGTTTGACAAGGTATAGTTCAGATCGAACGTGGCTCTACCTTGTAAATCGAGCACAGCATCTCTCCTAGGATGCTCAAAATCCCAACACCCTTGCACCTGAGCCCCGCATCTCCCGCTTATGCCGCCCCCCTCACCACTCAAGATGTTGATAGCCTGGAGCATGACCACATACGGCGTTTCTGGCCCTTTTTCATCTTTAGCTGCATGTGCTTCTATGTGAAGCTTTGACGATGAAATGGGAGCGAGGTACGCTGTGTACGATGCCGGTATCGAGATTCCGTCGGCTGCGCGGGTAATCAGAGCGTTATCGAGCCAGCGAGTAAGCGTATGAACACGGAGCGTACGTTTCAAGAACCGCATTGCACCATCCAGACATTCTGGACTCAGCTCGTTGTCGCCGAAAGAGCCCAAAAGCTCGCTCACGAGGATGTCGACTTGTTCTGGTATGTCCATGGTGCGCATATCACCAAAGAGCAGCTGTACCTTGTCATCCCCCCATTCCGTGGCTTGCCTCTCTTGGAGACTGCCATGAGACTTTGTCAGACGTTTGCATGGATTCTAACTTGTGAAAAGACCCACGTCACAAAGGCGTTCTTGTTCTTTTCTATGGCGTATACGAACGCGTTCTTGTTCGCACGCTTGATAGCATTCAAAGATCGTGCCACGAGAGGACCGCGACCAGCTCCTGCAACACAAATCAATCTGCGAGAAATATCAGTCACCTGCGAAGCAAATCATGTAAAGTGCATACACGCGCTCCGAGGCCGGAGAGTCCATCAGTGCATTATATATTGCCTGAACATGCTCAGTCGTCGAGTGGTGACCTGGTGGTACATCGCCTCTCACCTCCTCATAATTTTGGTACTTGACTGGATCTTGCTCGAACGTGTTGTACGTTATGCTTTGCAAGTTGTCCATCAGAGGCTATCTCTCCATGAGCCCTTACTGTAGCTTGTGTCGGAAAATACCCACTTACCTGCAATGGTGCTTGCAAATAGTCGTGATACCCTTGAGAAAAGTTTTCTACGGTCCCTGCAGTTTTCATAGCTTTCACGGCAGGACTGGTCTTCTCAAGGTGCCGCACATATTGCGAATACGCAGCCTCTCCACCTTTGTTATGCCTACCGGTGTCCGTGCCAGAGAGAATGACCGCAGGCCGAATCTGTTTGCGGCTTGATGAGTCTTAAGCAGGTGTTTGAGACAAACAAGTCGACCCTGCCTTCATGATATCCCTGATAAAAGACTGCGTCCCTTTATGTAACACAGGGTAACCTTTCGCGTTCGCAATGAATGAAGAAGCAGGCAGGAAAATGTATCGCGTGGGTTCAGCGACCCATTGGCTCAGAACATCCAGCTCAGACGGCAATAGAGGCGGAAGATCGAGAGCTGACGGGATGGAGTGAAATATTTTCAGCCAGACTTTACAGTGCAAATGCTGACAACGTACTCAGACTCAGGCGATGATGATGCTCGCATATAGACCGTATCACATCCCACATTTCCCAAGTTGCCATCGAAGTTTGGTCATCCACCAAGGCCGTGGTAGGCTGGGGCGCTGGAGGGAACGATGAGGTGTGTTTTGAAAACACTGGTGTCGTCGGAGTCTGCCCTAACTGGATCATTGTAGGGTCGAATATCGGCAGTCTCACCGAAAGCTGCATATATGGCACCGAAGCCAACGCAGCGTTGACTGCTCGTGCATACGACGCAATGTGGTCACGGTGTCGAGGGGGAGGTAGAATAGCGGTATGGACGTTCAGATACGAGGCGTATGCCAATTCTTGCAGGAGAGCCTATCAAATAGACGCAAGAGAACATCACTGGTAAACGGGGGCAATTCAGGGTGGCGGAGAAGGCGGACACGTAAGTCGACGGTGAGAAGACTTCGAGCCGTCATCTTGAGAGGAAAGGTTGGACATACAATCTCTGCATCATGGCGTACCCAGTCGTCTAGTGCGTCGAGCTCTAGCCAGTCTGACAAGAGGATCACAGCATTCTCGGCCTCATCTGTGTACACCAGTGGGCACGATGATATGAGAAAGGCGTCAGGTATGGGTACAGGCTCGGACATACGCACCTAACTGCGTGATAGTTACTTCGTCTCTCGAGAACGCAGGATTTGCCCTCCATTGTTCCGCACGTTGCTCCAATGCAGCCTTGTCAGGGTTTTCATCGTCTGGAAGTAAACACAAGCTCCTCCATCGTGCCTTCCACTTGTCATTCGTGAGGGGTAAGCATATACCGTCATAGCCTTTTGCGCGCGCCCCTGCTAGGGCTTTGAGGCTGGGCGTCCGCTCGCTTAGATCTGATTCATTGAGCTGAGAGAGTCGGGCGAGGTGCTCAAGCGTATAATGGCTGATGAAGGCCGACATGTGGGTGGATTGGCGGGTATACGAGGCGAGCCCAGGTAGGACAATGTCAGGCTTGAGAGGAGCGCAATGAGAAGAGAGGGAGAAGAAGTATGCTCTGTCCAAATATCTGATGGCTCCCTTTCTACTTATCATTCTGACGCGGGCATACCAGTCACTGAGTACTGAGCACTGAGCGCTGTGCGGGTATAATCAGAGAAAACAGAATCTGCTCACGAGACAGTCACAGTACGGGCGAGTAGCTATGTTGTACTGCCTACATGCTGAGTCGAAGTGCGTTGATATTCAGCATCGGCATGACTGGTGCGGCGGGCGCAGATGGCGCACGCTACATATGAACAGATAAATCCATGTTACGATTCACTGCGTCTCAGGACTATCGTCCGTCCTCGACCTCTTCGCACCATGTAGCCCCTCCCTCTCACGCACGTCGTCACCCTCGTCTCTCCGTTCAGACGGATCCACGCTCAATTCATAACCCGTCGCCACGCCTTGCAAGACCGTCCTCCCAACCAGCACTCGCAGTTCTGGATCGGGATCTCTCCCTTCCGCCTCTGCCCGCTGCATGATCTCCTGTACGGATTGCATCAGCTCAGAGGTGAGTTCTTCGGATGCTTCATTTTGCGCGTACTGCGATGGCGTGTGATTTGTAGCAGGGGGGTGAGATACGGTGTTGGCAGGAGCTTCTGAGGACACAACGCTGTCGAGGTACGATGCTACTTCTGGAAAATCATCTCGTAGGTGCTCTGCGGGCTTCAAGACATCGCATTAGCTATGCAAATTTGTGTGAGAGTTACCCACTCACAGAAACACCTTCACTATTTCTCCTGTTCATGTCAGCCCCATGTTCCACCAGCCATCGCGCGGTCGCAACCTCCTCTACGGCATAAAGCGGAGTATCTCCATCTTCGTCTGTGATATTTACGTCACCACCTGTATTTATTGGCCGCAACGAATGGCAAAATGTCCTTTGAATTTCGTCAGGCTTCACACGCGAGAGTGGCAATCAACCACCTTGAGTGATCAGGTACTCGAGCACATTGACGTGGCCGTAAGATGCTGCAGCATGCCTATCCAAGTGATGTTCGTCCTTGTAGTCAGTCTTGAGTGGAAGTTCAAAGCGAATATTCATACATGGGGGTGTAAGTATTTGGGTCGGGGATGTTGGCCGACAATCCTGCGGGCAACAATGTGAGATTGTGTAGCACAACTGGGTGCTCGGTCATTGAGCGCACCAGATTGTACTAATTCCTGGGGTGTTGTCGTTGTTAAGTCCGATAGACAGACCTGCTGCGAAGTAGCACACACCTGGACGCGTTGCAAGTCACCGTCGCTTGCAGCGACCCATATATTCTTCTCTTGTCGCAATTTTGTAGGGACAGGCATTTTTCCTCCAAGGAAAGCTATGCAAGACTGACTAATGTGTTGAGCAGAGTCGTTCTGGTGGGAGGTTGAAGTTACTCAGTAGGAAGAGAAATTAGGATTCATATCATGCAATCCAAGCCGCGGCCATATGATGACCGGGCCGAGATCCCACCCGCGCCACAAAGGTCGCCTAGAGTCCAACTCATCATGCGCACTGTATTCCACGGCTATGTACTATAGCCTTCCGCTACGACTCTGCGATTGACACTGCACCTGAGGCTGTCTTCTCGCACTTTGACTAGTTCTCGACGATGTCTTCCTCCGTCTTGTCCAGCACTACCACCAGTCATGTCTCTCAACGTGAAGCACAGCTTCCTGTGGAACTCCTTCATATCATCGTCTCCCACGTCGTGTCCGAGTACCTCGACGACCTGATCGCAGGACCGCTCGCCCTTCCTGCTGCCAACATTGATCTCATGACAGCTGAACAGGCTGGCGGCGATCACGCAGATGTCGTCGTGCAGGTGTTGCCGCCAGTACTACCCCCTCCCGCAAATGGTACCGCAGCAGGTACTGCTGGGCCCGGATGGCCTGCGACGATATCTCTGCGTGCAGACCCTGACCTGGAGAAGGGAAACCCGCTTATTTCTCTCCTGCGGACGGGGGCGAAGATACGTGCGACCACGCTCAAAGTACTCTCGGACGTTCTTGACATCGAGCTAGTGGATGACGGTATACAACGGTATGCACGTAACACCAAGCCCAATACGTTCTCACTTACTGACACACGAACTGCTCGGGTAGTCTCAAGAGCAAACCATGGGCGCGTATCCAACTTGTGCGACATCTCTACGCGAACGCGTTCCTTTTCCATCGTCTCCGCCGCGAGCACAACTTTAGAGAAATCATGTGCTCATCCGGGCTGATTGCGACGTATACGTTGCTCAGCGTCAATGGCGCGCAGCTGCAACTCGCCAAGCGCAAGATGGGAGATGCGCGACACGACAGTGCGATAGCTGCGTTTGGAGATGCTAGGGGTCTGATCTGCCAGCTGTTTGACTCGCTGTGCACGATCCAGACGGGACCGTTGATGATCAAGAACGACATCGTGCGAGTGAAGATGAGTTATCGGACGGAGGTGTGGGCCATTGACATGGCTAATTGTATGAGTTTTTCGGTTGTTTGTTCAATCGTGCGTTGTCACTAATGCGGATACGCTTGATAGTCGTAGCGTTCAAAGTGTGCTTGAGAATATGCGGAGCTGTATTTCGGCTCATACGCGCTGCTGAGGACATCGGAGAGCAGTGCCAGGGAGTTTTAGCGGGAGTCAACGCGGAGAGAGTTCAGGAGACAATCTCAGTGAGTGTAGTTGTGGCGATCTTCCGTTGGGAGATTATTGAGATTCCACAGGAAGCATACGATACGCTACTTGATATACTCAAGATGTTCCAGACTATTGCCTCTGCGATGAAGTCCGTGTTACCTGGCCATCTCCCAGAATTTGCGTCGGCGGAAGAGGTGAGTCACGATGTCTGTCGGCGGTTGGGTTCCAGTCAACGACCATGGCTCGACAGGTGGCATCTGCAAGAGAGACTCTGCTTGTCGTGATGCGACACACGGGTCGAGAAGGGTTGAACTACGGACGATGTCAAACCTGCGCAAAGGAGGTTTGTGACTGGCTGGATGTAACATATGGTGTGGAAATACCTGGAGAAGTGGGAGCAGGAAGCTCGTCTTGATTGCGACTGCAGCTCATTTGTCTTGTTGTACTACTGATAGGAACCACAGCTTACCAGTTGTGAGAAACAGTGCAGCCACTGATGCCATCTGGTGAGAGATGCTAACGAGTAAAGCGTCAGTGGCGGCGGTGAGCTGAGAGACACCGGCGCGCGGGAAGGATGATTTGCATGGGTGATCGATCGCGGCGATTACCGGACTTGTACAGTACCGGTCCTGCGTTGAGAACGCAGGTCGTCAAAGGCTGCAAGGACATTGTCCAGCACAAAAGCGCAAGAGAGTAGCTGCAGGCTTGAAGGCAAGGCCATAGTACTCGGCCGGCTTCAAGCTTTCTGCCGGGGTTTATAATAATGATACAAAGTGGCAATAATGCTTGATCTAGAGAAGCGGATCTTACAATCGGAGCATTGGATCTGGCATCAGCCCAAGTGGCCACTACCCAAAACGGCCAGGCTGATCCTCCCAGTCGTTAGCACCGCCCTAAGGCCTAAGTATCCAGCCTCGAGGATGCAACTGTGTACACAGGCATCGTCCTGAGCAACAGCGAGGCACGGCGGGGCTCAGGACTCACAGCAATAAGCAATAATTATGGATTTATCACGCGTCACAGCCTCCCTGAACCAGTCGGACTAGCCTGTTTCGGAATGCAGCCCTGAGCTGGCCACGGCGGGCTGAGCAACAGGGTGTGCGGTAGTACGTACTACTACTAGTCTTGAAAAATGAGGAGAAATATTAGAATGGGGCATGGACGAGCACGTCGGGATATAGTGAGTTGATGGGCGATCGCACCGGTGGCTCATGGCGGACCGACTCGGTTTTATGCACCCCTGTCTCCCTCCTCCCCCCCTGTCGCAGACCGCAAACACGGCACCGCCAGATCCAGCAAACTTTCCTCCGCCTTTTCAGAGCTGCATGGGCCAGTCTTGACAGCAAACCACCACCAACGTCTCACCTCTACCATAGCATCCCTCTAGTCGCAGCTCGTCTCCTTCTACTTTACTTGTTCCAGTCTAGTCAGACGTACCTTACCCATCGCTCTCCATGAGCTATCTCGGCACTGCTCCCCGCACTTACGACCCCCTTTCGCATCCCGACCTTGCCCAACTCCGCCGCACCTCCGTCGGCCCCCTCGACCCCTTCATCAACGTCTCTCAGCCCCCCATGCATCCTCTCATCCACCATCCTCACAGCCAGCAGCCACACCTCACCGATCGTTCACGCGTCGCTTTGCCGGAAATTGGTCAGACTCGCTGCTGTACGTGACTCTTGTGTCTCCGGAGTGATCGTGAATCGATCATTCTTATTTTTACTTGCCCACCATGTGCCGCCGCTCACTGTCTCTCTTTCTCGTTTATAGACTGGACTTTGCTGTCTACAGACCTCCGTTTCCTCTACCTCGATCCCGTACTCGCCTACCACTTGCAGGAACAGGCTGCCGCGCTCATTGGCAAATCCCTCTTGCAATTCGTCCACCCCGATGAACAGGCATCTGCAGAGCAAGATTTGGGTGGGGTGTTGGAGAGCAGAACTTTGCATGGCAGCGTAACTCGGTATGCACTTCTCTCATCGCCCCTGTGCAGTTCGGCTGAGCGCGTGGCTTCTTCTAAATCCAGCGTCCGCTTTTCACGCCTATCGCGCGTTCGTCGCGAACTTGGAGCCCGTGACATTGTGGACTGGTCCCACGCAGATAAGATCGCCGTGGACGAGTCCTACATGGCCGTCGACATCGTTATCAATTGGGCTGCGGACCGTGTCGTGCTGTGCTTCATCCACGCTGTCGTAGACCTGGAACCTCGCGACAACGACGAGTTTCACAAGACAGGCTGGACCAACTGGTGTGGCACGCCACACATGAGCCAGGATGAAGTCAGTCTACTTTTCCAGCGTCTCTGTAACGCTATGTCGCCAGCAGAAAGCCTGGATCGGGTCTTTCAAATTCTGCTTAACCGGCCAGACCGGCCTTTGTGGGTCAGTTGGCCTCCCGACCGCCAGCAGGTGCAAGGCGGTCCCATATCTAAAGACTTTGCAAAGCTTGCTGTAAACGTCAACCTTGGAAATCAGTCCGACGGCCCCTCAGAGGCAAAAACCAGCTGTACGAGACGTTACAAGGCTCATCAAACAATGTCGTACGGTGTCGACGGATATAGGGATGTCGAGAGTATTTTCATACCTTATGGTGAGCAAACATCTTTTCCTTTCGTCTCTGAGCAGTTTTTCATACCCGTCGAAGGTTCTATCATATTTGCCTGTCATAAAGTCGACACCCCTAACTCCAGCAAGGCTGGTAATGGTTACATCCAGCATCACTCCTCCCAATACTACGCACACTCACCGTATAATCTCCCTCCCATGACCGCGCCGCCAGAATACTCTAATGCAGCATATGTAGCGCATCCAGCTGCTACTCACTATGCGCCGCAGAGTTGGTCAGGCTCTGACAGCAGTCAGCATACGTATGGGCATTGGAATCCCCAGCACACCGGCATATCCTCATCACCCTCCGTCAGCAGTATCCGCTCGTCTTCGTATTCATCACAGCCGTCACAAGAATCGCAGCACCCATCACAACCTCAACACCAGTGGTCCTCTCAGCCCCCGGTTTCTGCATACATGGAGTCTGGTGGCACTCCAGGATACTTCCCGTCTGGAACGCAGTACAGCGGTACCTCGTCCGTTGGCACGCCGGGGTCTGAGCATCCGCCGTCTTCTGTAGCAGAAGATGCTGTTCCTGCCGCTCGTACAGGTCGTCGTGCGACTAAAGAGCATTTTGGTGTTAGCAGAAACATAGGCAACCCACCTGCCGGTGTCATGAAGTGCTCTAGCTGCAAAGTCACTCAAAGTCCTGAATGGCGGAAGGGTCCGAGCGGCAAGAAGGATCTGTGCAACGCGTGAGTTTGATCTTCGAAACGTGTGTGCGTGCGTTGTCGCAGCTATTGACGCAAAACATGTGTGGCTCTGCCATTTCATGGATCTTAGATGTGGTCTTCGTTATGCTCGTTCCCGTGCCAAGAAGGAAGGCGGTACCACACGGCGCAGGAAGGACAAGATTCTTGCCGCGATGTCGAATAAATCAGCATCGCCAGCCCTAGCCCCTATCAACATTCCGCTTAACGGTATGCAAAGAGGAAGTGGATATGACGAGAACTCTACCGACCCGGGGAACGAAGTTTATCCGCATTTGCAAGAGCACGCACCTCCACATGCATCACAAATGCCTGGCCAGAACGGAATGCCACCTTCGCCTCCTGTGTCAGGCGGCCACAGCGGCTTCGCGGGCTTTCAGCAGCAGTCTGAAGTACAGCAGCACCAAACCCCGCAGGCAGAGCGTGCACACAGCCATTATACGCAGTTTTACTCCCTTCCAACGCCTGTGTCTGCGACCATGCACCACGGCAGCTCCTCCGCGACACAACCTCGGCTGGACCCTATAACGGGCATGCCTTTTCCAAGCCGGGTACCCAGCTCTTCCCCGTCCCCTATGCCCATGGGCCACTTCTCCCAACCGTCATCGTATGAGAGGGAGCGCCACATGAACAAGGACCGGGAACACATGGTGTTGCCCCCTACCCCCATCTCCGCCGATGCTCGAACAGGACCGGGGAAGTTTTAACACTTTCGCGGTTTGTTCCCCGTTTTCTCCAGCTCCCTTTCTCTCTCTTTGAATAACAGATATTCCGACTGATTTTGTCTGTTTTTCGTCTTTTACCGCCTTTTTTGCCACGCTTGTTTATTATCCGCATATTTTCCTTGTCCCGCTTCTCGGTATGTATTTAATCTCGTCTCCCAACCTGTGTCTATAGCCGAGCTGTGGTGCCTGTTTGTTCATGTATGAGCTCAGGAAGGCGTGTCTTTTGACAGCGCGTTCTGGGATGTAGGTGTATAGTCTGCCCATAGCTTTCTTGTCAGCATGGTCGTGAGAAAACATTTTATAGAATGTGTTTAATATACGAGCAGAATTGTTTTCTGGCTGCAGCTTAACAGCAATAGCTTGTCGACGTGCCACGACGTGTGCGCAAGAACGTCCCGAGGCGTTGGCTGATCGATCATGTCGTAAACGGAAAAAAAGAGGGAATGCAATCTGCCCTATGCTAATCTGTATCTACCTACTTACACAAGGTTCATCGTTGCCGAACAACCGGTGTACACAACGATCAGGCCGAGCTGGGATGCGAATCAGAGGGTATTCCGAAAACGCACGGTTACGTTACGTTACGATCGCGACGGACGTTACGCGTCGCGTCTGTCACGTGCACTAATGGGCGTCCGTCTTTCGGCGCCCGAGTCATTGAGAGCCGCACGGGTCGTCATTGAAGTTTCCCTCTCAGCTATATCTCCTGTTTTCCCACTACTCAGACAGCATGCCGAGCGAAGCTATAGATAACAAGGCATTTGGTGAGAGAGCTGAAGTTGCACCAAACCCGTATGTCCTTTGTCCCTTACCAATCAGAATTGGATTCATGGCGCTGATTGTCGGCGTACGCATGACTCTAGGGAGAGGTCTGTCAGGGTGCAAGTTGTACAGCATCCCACAAATGTGGATTCGAGTGACGAAGAAAAAGAGGAGGAGGAGACGGAAGAGCTGGACGTTGATGACTCTGAGATCTTAGAGGACCTGCCGGACGATGCAGAGGTGTGCACATTATCGTCTTCGCCCACCAAACGTATGCAGTGAGCCTGACGAACGATAGGAAATAGAACTCATACATTCCAGGCTTACGTCTGTCAGCAAGTTGGGACTACCGAGGTTCAAGAAGCTCAGGAAATTGTGCTTGAGGCAGAACCATATATCGAAGCTGGAAGCGGAGGACTTTGCGTCGCTTGTGGATCTGGAGGAGTTGGACTTGTATGATAACAGGCTCAAACGCGTCGGGGACGCGCTGGATAAACTGAAGAAATTGAGGTTCGTACGGGAAGTATTAGCTGGTCAAGCGCTATTATTGACTACTCCACAGCGTACTCGATTTGTCGTTCAATAACATCAAGCATGTACCTGCGTGCATATCACAGTTCGAAAACCTTCGCATTGTGTACTTTGTGCAGAACAAGATTGCACACATATCTGGATTGAGGTCAGCGTCATCGTTACGAAGCTTGGAGCTCGGAGGTAACAAGATCAGGGTACGTCGATGACCTGTATCGCAGCTATACTCACAAAGCTGAGAATGTCTAACAGCGGATAGAGGGTTTGGAGGGTCTTGTTAACCTCGAAGAGCTGTGGCTCGGAAAGAACAAGATCACACGACTAGAGGTATGGGCTCCTCTTGTTGTCCAATGTCCGCTCTTCTCACATGTACGCAGAACCTGGACACTCTCAAGAACCTGAAAATTTTATCTATACAATCAAATCGGATAGAGAAACTCGAAGGCCTGGAGAACCTTGAAAGCCTAGAGGAACTGTACATAAGTCACAACGGTATCAAGAAGCTGGAGGGCCTTGACAAGAATGTCAGTGCACTCGTATGTTCCTAGATCGCGGCTAACATTCACATAGTCCAACTTAACCACACTCGATGTCGGAAACAACTTCATATCTGATATAGAGAATATCTCGCATCTCAAACATCTGGAGGAGTTGTGGGTATGTATTGTCCTCCGGTGCTCAGTGAACCCACAGCTGAAAATGTTTCAGATCAGCCACAATAAGCTTGCTTCCCTTCAAAATGTTGAAGATGAACTGAAAGGCATGAACACGCTCGAGACCATCTATCTGGAAGGGAATCCCGTTCAGGCCAAGGAAGGCGCACACTACCGCCGGAAGGTCATCCTCGCTCTCCCTCAGCTCAAGCAGCTGGACGCAACGTGAGTATTTGGGAGTCTACGTGCGGTGACTGCGCTCAACTTGTACTCCTCTAGCTATATTCGGGCGTCCTAGTCTACGCGTGTGCGAGTTCCCACAGCGTCCTCCACCTCGCAATCAACTCTCGCGCGCGCGAGACATGAAAATCCAATGGTTTCGGTTTGCGTTCATCTACAGTTTTGTTGAATCTTTCTACAGAGTTGTTAGGACCCTACCGCCGTGCTTTATTTTACTGCCAACAATCGCCAATGTGATCTCAAAGATAGCATACTCCGCTTTTCTGCAGTGACGAGCGCTTTGGCTCGAACATGGCAGTAGTTCCAACGAGGGTACAAAGATGTGAGTGCGTGATCTTGTCCAAGTTTTCCACACGCTGTATTACAGCCACTTTCATAAGTATGGGCGGGTTGTAAAATGTTACACGCAAGGCGGACCGTGACGGAGTACGTCAAACAATGATCAGAGTTACTCGGCATTGCAGTGTCGCGCTGCATTTGGCAGGGCGAGGGTAGTCGGCGACTTTGATTTCCCACCCAGCTCGTAGTCCGCCTCCGTGTGATTCACACATGCCCGCCCATCATGATGGAAGTGGCTGTAGTACAGTACTGCAATTTGCACCGAGCCTTGAGACACTGCGAAGGGCTTGAGGCAGTGACAACATACATGCAACATGACAACTCGCAGTGGAGGTTCCAGTGGGTCCATTTGTTTTTGCAGTTATGTGTGTTGAGGAACAGTTTCCTCCCGCACACTGTGAATTGTTTATTCATCAGTTATGCAGCAGTCCGCAGTGTATAATTATGGTCTGTTACAATGCAGATTGGATCATGTGATCAGGACTCAACTTCTGATCACTCCGGCCTTCTCCCGCTGCTACCCCGCACATCCATCACCACATGCTCCCGACCAAGCCCTGGACCCTTTCACAATCCTGTCATATGATCATCTCCATTCAGCCTTACCTTGTACTTTACGCTTCAACCGTGTCCCAACTCTGATCCGATTCTGATACCTACTCCTGAACACTTACCCATATCATCTCCCTATACACACCTCCTATTGGACTTCTGACTTGTAGAATATAGGCTGACCCAACTTGTACAGTAGAAGTCTCCAATTTGAGTATTGAATTGCATTCTCCATTGTCAAGAACGCAATTCAACTCAACAAGGAGTGAGGGAGTGATGACGGGGAAGAGGAACAACAAGTGAACTTGCGTAGACAATGACAGTGAGGGAGATGATGATGATAAAGGGGATAGAGACAAGGGAGTAGCTGACAATGAGCTAAAGACTAGGTTATATCAATACAGTGATGGACCTAGTGCAAGGTGGATGTCACCTAAATGCCAGGTGGTAGAATCTGAGGTCTTTAGGGAGCTACAGGGTGGGTTTATATACATCTCAGACAAGGAGCCCTGGTACTGAGTCTGTAATTCTAACACTGCCGTGGGAACATATGATGTGCTATGGCACAATGTTCTACAATGTCCCACAATGTTCCAGTACCTTCTATGATCGTGTGACCAGTCTGTCACATGTACTTGATTACATGCAGGAGCCATGTGCAATGGATAGGATAAGATAAGGAAAATAAGAAGAGAAAAAGTGCGCATGTTTGTGACATCCATATCCTGCTTCATTCTACTTCACTAGCTGAAGTAGTCTTATTTGTCATTGCCCAACCTCTGCTCCCTGTCCGACTCAACATTCCAATCCAAATCCAACTGCAATCATCAAAGGTTGAACCTCTGACCCTGCTAAGTTGAAATCCAATTCTGAGAGTTATCAAAAGGTGCAGCTTACTTAGCTGAAGCCAAGGACTCACTTACGACCTCCTCTCACCAATCTCAATCCTGACAACCTTGTTGTCAATTGGTCCCAAGCATGATCAAATCCAAGAGGCACAGGTCTTAACAGTATGTTTGAACTTCCCCCTTGAACTTTCTTTTATTTTGTATGACACTAGAAGCATAACTACTCAGTCACAAACCATCATCCAAGAATCTGCATCATCTGCACCCTCCATAGCCCGCCAAGCCACCATCATGTCCTGCAACAACAACAACTCTGAACTCGGTCCCGATGTTGCTTTCCAAGAAAGCTTGGGAGACATAAGCTGTGAAGCCAATACCAATCCCGAGAAGGCAGCAAGGATAAGGGTAAGACAGAGGAGGTAACAGGGATGGTGACAACAAATATGGAGATGAGGACCAAGGCGTACAAAAGCTCACAGCAGCTATCACAAAAGCCAACCAGAAGAGCTTCACCACCGCTTTGATCAGGTTCTGGGTCCCCAATACCTTTGACAGCTCGGACCCAAGCAGACCCCCAAAACTTCCTTATACAATGTGAGCTGTACTACCGGTTGAACCCTAATAAATTAAAGTTGGGAGATAAACATGTAATGTTTGCGTTTCCATGCCTCACCAATGCTGCCCTTGGATGGTTCAAATTAACATCCATCCACTATCAGCAAACAAAACTCTTGGGGGCCCAGTCGGCATTCTGAGACAAGTTCTTCGACTTAAATTTTAAAGCTGGATCTGACTCCAAGTGTCATGGATGGCCTGACTAGCCCTTATTTTGCATTTTACCTCTGGTTTTTACCTTTGAAACCAGGTTGAAAGCTCTACATGGTCACATTACTTGCTGCTATGTCACACTGGCATGTGACTCAGTTTATGTAAGACCACATGGCTACAACCACATGGCTCAGCCCATAGCTAGGGTTTGACCTCATAGATACCACCCACATGGACTCCTATTTGTCACGAACATGCACACTTTTTTCCCTTTCTTTTCCTTTTAATTTCTTTATCTTATCTTATCGATGGTACATGGCTACTGCATGTGATCAAGTGCATGTGACAGACTGGTCACATGATCATAGAAGGTGCTGGAACATTGTGGAACATTGTAGAACATCGCACCATAGCACACCATACGTTCCCACGGCAGTGTTAGGAGTACAGACCCGGTACCAGGGGTCCTTGTCTGAGATGTATATAAACCCACCCTGTAGCTCCCTAAAGACCTCAGATTCTACCTCCTGGTCTTTAGGTGACGTTCACCTTGTACTAGTCTCACCACTGTGCTAATATATCCTGGTCTTTAGCTCATTGTCAGCTGATCCCTCGTCGTCGTGTCTCCACTCCTCCTCATCACCTATACTCCTGTCGTCATCGTCCACGCGAGTTCGCTCGTCGTTCCTCCCCTCCGTTCCTCCCCCTCGTCCCCTTGTCGTCACTCCCTCGCTCTTCATAGAGTTGGGTTGTGTTCCTGACATTAGGTAGAATCTCCGTACGCTCGCCTGGACGTCGCGCAACCGCATAAATTCCCTTTCCCCAAAGTTTATAAAAGTTTAGTCCCCCCGGTTTACCAGTACGTTGTATTGGCCCGAACCTTTGATCCTACATCTCATTTCGTGGTTATAGTGCCCAAGGACGTACGCATTCGTCGCCGCATACCCGAGTCCTTCTTTGAGGCTCGTCGAGAACTACGCGAGCAAGGACGTCCTCGTCTCTACACAGAAAAGGATCTTGAAGCCATCGTATCCTACGTCTCACGCCGCCCTCACTACCATCCCCTGGGCACCAGGCTTCCTGCTTTCGACCACGAAAAGTTTGCTCGTGACAACGAGTCCATCAAGGAACGTGCACGCACAGAACGCGCGCAAACCCTCGCGGAGCGAATTGAGAAACCGTCTCTCAAGGACCGCGTCTCCCAGGCACCCCCGCCACCTCGCCCAGACGCACAAAAACCTGTGACGCTCGATTTCCACAAGTTTTCCATCAAGGACCAAGTCGGCATCCTCAAGCCGAAGATCGAGGCCACTACCAGACGCCTCAAGATCCTGATCGAACTCACTCGCGACCGCAACGACTCACAGGTTAGATCAGTCCTGTTACTCAACGACAAACTTCTGTACCTCACAGAACACACGGAGGAAGTACTCTCCACGCGCACGCCTGCCCAGCTCAAAGCACTGAACTGGGGCTTGCAATCAGTGGGACAGATCAACTTCACGCAATTGCGCAAGAGGTTGACGGAGGTTACGAGTCGAGTTGCTTTTGTAGCGGACGGAGGATACTTTGAGAAACTTCCTTTGTAGTAAATAGCAATCATTGAGTGCGATAATCATTTCCACGTCTTTGATCCCGACGATCTTCAGGACTGTTACGATAACGAAGAGGACCACGCATATATTGAAATCTGCGAACAACAGCCGTGTCCAAATCGAAATCAAAAGTTTGTAGTATCCCGTCATTTCAGAGAAGGACAACGATACCGTGGATACGTAGCTTGCGATAACAGTCAAATACCGTTGATTGTTGGAGTTCCTGAAGAAGTCGAGGTCAATACCAGTTTAGTTGTACCGGAAAACCCACCGGCTCCACCAGACGATACCCTCATTATTCCTGATCCCATCATTCCCGAAACCATACCGGAAATCCCACCGGTAACTCCTGAAGCGCCCACCGTCGTCCCCATCAATTCCGCACCTGTCACGATGACAACACCCGCAGTCGATCCTGCCTTGATTGCAGCCATTGTAGCTGCAGTTACACAAGCAATGCCAAGACCGCAAGTCACGGTCAACAATAACGACACCAAGCCCGATAGATACAAGGGCGAACATGGCCGTGACTTAGAACGGTTCTTGTCACAATGCGAGGCTTACTGGGTGACCGCCAGTATTGCCGATGAAAGAACCAAGGTCCTGACAGCAATCTACCGGTTGTCAGAAAAGGCCGCCCAATGGGCAATACCGGTCACGGATCATATGGCTGACCACAACGGTAACTTGCCGGCCAACCTCGATACCTGGGCCAAGTTTAAAACTGAGCTCAAGAAGTACTTCGGCGATGCAACGCCCGAAGATACTGCTATCCGTGAGTTGGAGAAGCTCTGTGGAGCTGAGAAGAAGGAGAAGAACGCGCGTGACGTAGGAACATATGTCACAGACTTCCAATCCTACGTGGGTCGCATCTCCGGATTAAGCGACAAGGACAAGGAGATCCGCTTCATCAAGGGCCTTCCAGAGTACATCTATGGTAGATTGGCAACTGCCGAAGCTCCGCCAACGAACTATCAGGGGTGGATTGATAGGTCTCTGAAAATGGCGGCTGCGTATGCCCGCATCAGAGAAACAACGGAGAAGAAAATTCCGTCTGTTCCCTCGTCGACCACGTCGAGACCTACTCAGTCCCAGCCCCGGTTTACTCCGGTTCCTCGCGCTTCCAACGGTCCGGTCCCTATGGAGGTTGACGCCTCCAAGATGCAACAAGGTCGGCGGTGTTATAACTGCCAGGAACTTACAACGGATCCCAGTCACATCGCACGCACGTGCACCAAGCCTGCAGTTCCTCGTCCACCTCCTCGTGGACCACGTGTAGCTGCTACCAATGGGAGGCATCTTCTTCTCGGGCCGAAGAAAAGAAGCCTGAGAAGGAAGAAGCGTCGAACTCGTCGGGAGTGTCGGAAGTAACACTCAAAGCCGTGCTAGGAGAACTGGAGAAGTTAAGGGCGGAGAACGCCGACCTCAAGAAGAGACTTGAGGAGGGTTTTTGATTCGGGCCGTGATTCGAGCTGCGCAAGCACGTGCCCCGCGTATACCATGTAACAATAGATTTTCCGTACTCGCGTCTGATGTATTAGAGACTGGTTCTGAATCGGAACATTTTCACGTACCCATCACAGTTTCAGGAGTGCGGAGATCTAAAGAAGTCGCAGCAATGATTGATAGTGGAGCCTCGACGCTATTCATTCATAAACGGTTTGTTCGAGAGCATCGTATCAGAACCCGGAAGTTGAAACAACCCATTCCGGTGTACAACATAGACGGAACCCCAAATCGAGACGGGGCTATTGACGAAGTTGCCATTCTCAATATGAGGATAGGGGACCACGAGGAGAGGACCATCTTCACGGTCACTGATATTGGACCCGAAGACGTAATTATAGGAATCGATTGGTTGCGGTATCATAACCCCACCATTGATTGGTACGAAGGCATCATCAGGATGGATGGATGTCCTGATGCATGTAAACCCAGGCAACGGGTTGATGAAGCGAGAGAGGCTGCAGCTAAGAGAACAGCTGAGCCTAAACGGAAGAAGAGAACTCCGGGATTACGGAAAGTTGTGGAACAGCTTCCGTACTTGCCGGTGGATACGGAGGAGGCCGAAGAAGACATCGAGGAAACCACGGAAGGTTCAGGAAGTTTGGATGGGGCCGAATTGCCGAAGTTACAGGCACAGGCCACTACTCAGCTCGGTGGAAAAGGAACTCCCCGACGCATTGTACGTACACGTCCGACACCTATGATACAGGAAGGCGAACGCCTGTTCACTCTAGCGGGATACACATACTCTAGTGAACTAGCTGAGGTCGAGAACCGGGTTAAACCAGTCAAAACCTTTGAGGAGATGGTACCTGAACAATATCGTCAACATGCTCACATTTTCTCTGAAACGGAATCTCAACGACTGCCAGAACACAAGTCGTACGACCATGCAATTGAGTTAGTTCCGGAGGCAAAAGGATTCCATGCAAAGGTTTACCCGCTGTCACACCCTGAGCAAGAAGAGCTTGATAAGTTTATCCGAGAGAACCTAGAGAAAGGGTACATTCGACCGTCGAAATCCCCAATGGCGTCACCCTTCTTCTTTGTCAAGAAAAAGGATGGAAAGTTACGCCCAGTGCAGGATTACCGGAAGTTGAACGAAGTCACTATCAAAAACAGGTATCCACTGCCGTTGATCTCCGAACTCATGGATAGATTGCGCGGTGCTAAGTTCTTCACTAAGCTGGACGTCAGATGGGGGTACAATAACGTCCGCATCAAGGAAGGCGATGAACACAAAGCTGCATTTGTCACCAACCGAGGACTGTTTGAACCTACGGTCATGTTCTTTGGTCTTACCAATTCCCCGGCCACATTCCAGAACATGATGAACGACATCTTTGCTGATCTTATTGCTGAAGGCAAGGTCACCGTCTACCTAGATGATATCCTCATCTATTCCAAGGAGATCTCCGAACACCGCGAGGTGGTACATGAAGTTCTGAGACGGCTCAGACAACATGATCTGTTTCTTAAACCGGAGAAATGCGAATTTGAGCGTTCAGAGACAGAATATCTTGGTGTTATCATTGGTCACAATCAGTTACGCATGGACCCTGTCAAAGTAAAGGCAGTGGCTGAGTGGCCTGTACCGCAGAATGTCTCCGATATTCGCCGATTCCGTGGGTTTGCAAACTTCTACCGGAGATTCATCAAAGACTTCGGAAAAATATGTAAACCCTTAGACCGTCTCACGGGCAAGGTTCCTTGGAAATGGGGCCCTGAAGAACAGTCGGCGTTTGATGAACTCCGCCGACAATTTGTGGAAGCGCCGGTGTTGGCAATGTGGAGTTTTGATAGACCCACACGTTTGGAAACGGATGCATCCGGGTATGCAATGGGAGGGGTATTGGAACAACAAGCCGAAGACGGCACGTGGCATCCAGTAGCCTATCGGTCTGAAGGCATGACTGAGACTGAACGAAACTATGAGATCTACGACCGAGAACTCATGGCAATTGTACGAGCCCTTGAAGACTGGCGTCATTACTTGGAAGGGCTACCAGAGAAATTCCCTATCTTCTCTGACCACAAGAACCTCGAGTACTGGAAGACAGCTCGTAACTTGACACGCCGTCAAGCACGTTGGTCGTTGTTCCTCTCACGTTTTAACTTTGAAATCATTCCGAAGCCCGGAAAGTCAATGGGAAAGTCGGATTCTATGTCCAGGCTAGGCCAACACGAGGTCAAGGACGAAGAAGATAATCTATCACGAATAGTCCTAGGACCAGAGGTCTTCCGAGCCGCTGCTTCTCAACGGGGGCAAGCTAGCGTACAACCAGACAGAGACCTGTTAAAACGTATCCGTGAATGTTCTCTGCGAGAGACTGAAGTGGCAGAAGCACTTGCCAAAGTCAAGAAACTCGGACCTCGTCTTCTTAGTCGGGGACTCGAAGAGTGGAACGTGGAGAACGGGCTGTTATTGTTCCGGGGAAAAGTTTATGTCCCTAAAGATGACGAAATCCGAAAGGAACTGGTTCGGAGACATCATGACTTACCCGCCGCCGGACATCCAGGCAGGTACAAGACACTGGAACTGCTATCTCGGAACTACTGGTGGCCCAGCATGACACGCTTTGTCAATGATTATGTAGACACATGTGACACCTGTCAAAGAACGAAGACGTACCCCGCTCCACCACGCGGTCCACTCAATCCACTAGAGCCGCCCAATGCTCCATGGGAAAGCGTCACCACAGACTTTATCGTCAAGCTGCCGCCATGTAAAGGATACGATTCCATCACGGTTGCAGTTGATCGAACAACCGCGCAGGTGCACTGTTATCCATCACGGGAAAGCATGAAAACCCCCGAACACGTGCAGGATTATATTGCAAACGTGTTTCGACTCCATGGTGTACCTCGACAGATGATCTCAGACCGTGGATCAGTGTTCGCGTCCAAGTTCCTTCGTGCTATCTACGATGCACTCGGAGTAAAGTCGTCCATGTCCACCGCGTATCACCCTCAGACAGACGGCAAAACAGAACGTATGAACCAAGAGATAGAACAGTATCTCCGAGTGTTCTGCTCCTTCAGACAGGATGACTGGGTAGATTGGTTACCGATTGCGGAGTTTGCGCTTAATAGCCGAGTACACTCGTCCACCGGGAAGGCTCCCTTCGAACTGATCTATGGGTATTTACCGGAATTCCAGGTGCCTTTGAACCCAGTGTCCAATGTTCCCGCAGCAGACGAACGTCTTCGAGCATTACGAGAAGCCCAAGAAGATGCTAAAGCTGCGCTACAACTTACGGCAGAACGCATGAAACGGTTCTACGATCATGGAGTTGCAAAAGCTCCGCAGTTTGAAGTTGGTGACAAAGTTTACGTGGAACGTGAAAAACATCCCAAGGAACAGCCGGTGGCAAAGCTAGCACCAAAACGAGATGGTCCCTATGAGATCTTAGAAAAGATTGGGGATTTGAATTACCGGGTTAAACTTACCATTCGGGACAAGCGTCACCCGGTATTCCATGTGGATAGGTTGCGACCAGCCAAGACGGCAAGTTTGGTCCCTAACCGGGAATTTCCTGAACCTGAGCCGATTGTGGTAGAAGAAGAAGAGGAGTACGAGGTAGAACAGATTCTTGATTCAAGGATCTTCGGGCGAAAGAAGGAGTTTCAGTACCGTGTTAAGTGGAAAGGATACCCAGAATCAGAAAATTCCTGGGAACCAGCCACCAACGTCACTCATGCCGATGAAGCCGTAAAGGATTTCCACAGACGACACCCAGGAGCTCCACGACCAATCGCTGCATCTCTATTCTTGGCAATGAATTTCCGACCAATTAATGAGAATTTTGAGAAGCTACCTTCAGAAACTCTACGACGCGTATCCTTGTGGGAAGACGGAAAAGACTCAACTCCTGCCTTTCGGAGAAAAGGCCTTTAGGAGGGGGGTAATGTCACGAACATGCACACTTTTTTCCCTTTCTTTTCCTTTTAATTTCTTTATCTTATCTTATCGATGGTACATGGCTACTGCATGTGATCAAGTGCATGTGACAGACTGGTCACATGATCATAGAAGGTGCTGGAACATTGTGGAACATTGTAGAACATCGCACCATAGCACACCATACGTTCCCACGGCAGTGTTAGGAGTACAGACCCGGTACCAGGGGTCCTTGTCTGAGATGTATATAAACCCACCCTGTAGCTCCCTAAAGACCTCAGATTCTACCTCCTGGTCTTTAGGTGACGTTCACCTTGTACTAGTCTCACCACTGTGCTAATATATCCTGGTCTTTAGCTCATTGTCAGCTGATCCCTCGTCGTCGTGTCTCCACTCCTCCTCATCACCTATACTCCTGTCGTCATCGTCCACGCGAGTTCGCTCGTCGTTCCTCCTCCCCTCGTCGTCACTCCCTCGCTCTTCATAGAGTTGGGTTGTGTTCCTGACACTATTGTTCTTTCGCTATTGTTCTCTTAATGGAAGAGTGTTCTCACAGGTGTGGGAATGGAATACAATAACTGGTCTCCTTTTAGATAGATTCTCTCACAACTAGAGGTCTTGGCAGAGTCCAGACAATAGCTATTGTTTCCTTTTAGGTAGTTCTATTGTTCTTTGTTCACACAGCTTCTTGCAAAGCCTGCCCTTAACATGGTCTGTGCGCAGGTCCCTGAAGTCTATATATACTGCTGCATGTACGCTCCTAGCCCCCCATCTCGACCTCTTGGTCTTTGCTGGGCTAGGTAAGCAAACTCCCTCTTGTACTACATAGCTGGTGGTAATAATACTAACTTGGTCTTTACTGGGCTAGCAACTTGAACAAGGTCTGATAGCTGGTAAAAGCATTGTGCTCTACGCCTGCCACCACCTCCTTGTCGTTTTCCACTTTGTGTCCCTGTTTGTCACATCGAGCCCTGTCTCCGTGTCACCAAGGACAATATCATGAACATTCTAATGTCAAATGTAACAGTTGAGGTTACACTCACCAGATAGTTGTTAAACTTGAGGGGGAGATGGTGAGATAGAGAGTAGAGTGTTGGTGAGAGTGAGTACTGGAGAGTACAAGGTAGTCCTTGATCAACAGAGTGGATAAGACTGAGGGGATATGCCCTCAAGAGTGCCTCTATATATACATGAAGAGGAGGACCCCAGGTACTACCCTAAGACCCCTAATACCTACATGAGTAAGTGAGGTAATCTACCTTACTAAGCATGCCCTATGCCCTAGTGATGCCACTTCAATAACCAACCAATAGCAATTGTCCCCATGACCTGACCCCATGACCCAGTCCCAAGGCTAGACTTGTTCTAGCTCGCTCCAAGACAAGGCTAGACTTTTCCAGAAGGTTCTAGGAACTATGACATCATAGTTCCAGCATGTTCCACAAGGTTCCAGAGAGTTCTATCATGTGATACACAAATAAGGCAAGGAGCGCATCAGAGCATCATCATGGCGGAGTGTGCATCAATTGATAAGCACCAAAATAAGTGCAGGGATAAGCACCCATATGTGCTTAGAGGGTTCAATCACCATCCCATCAATAATGTTGCCTGTTAAGGCAAGTCTTGTAGAAACATTGGAAATCTGTGACAGATGGGTGTTGTGATGAATCTGAGTGATTTTCCCAATGTTGGTGTCCTCGTACCAGTCAGACTGCAAGTCAGTCCACAGAACAATATTGTAACAGTTTGGACATGGAGAGATTTGGCAGACCTCCCATAGATTGTTCAGATCTGACAGGGCCCCATGGCAATTGCAGAATTTGAGCTTGTTGTAGAAGTGATGTAGCCTATAGCACAATAGGAAAGAGTAGTCCAACACGGCTTTATTGTCAGACATACAAGAGACAAGAAGCAAATCCGAGAGGTGGTCAGAGCCTCTCGGGGCTCATAACCTAAAGAAGTCCTAGCAAGAAACTTCTGTACACAGGGCGCTCACATGTGCTGGCTCTGATGTACCTAGTGGAGTTGCGTACTTGACCTTATGACACAGCATGTCAATACCTCAGAGTATAGGTTGAAACTCTGGGGTGTTTGGTACACAGCCAGTCTGTATATATGGTGTCTGTGAGTGGCTAGTCGTACAGAAGACAGAAGCATCAAGATGAGATGACAGACGGAACAGAAAGTAATATACGGATGCTGGAATGTGTCAAGTTGTCAAACAAGTAAAAGCGCACAGAATACTCAACAACAGTGTACCCCTTTCCAGTCACAGATTGATGCTATTGTTACACAACAAGTTCAATCACCACTTGGCTTGTCACAAAGCATCCTCACACAGAGGTTGAGTCACATAGACAAAGCTACAGTTGCAGACAAGCAAACACAACCAATATTACTGCAAGTGCGTCTGTATTATTCTGACCTGACTGAGTATGGGAAATGGTGTAGATTGGACAGAAGATGCCAAAAAACCACTTCCAAAGTTGTTCCCACAAGAGATAAGGGATGGCTAAGTTTTGGGACAAATTCTTGACATACATAGTTTATGGATGTCCAGATTTTGTCCAAGTACTCATCAACAGCATAGCTACAGACCCAATTACAAGAGTCAACAGGTTTTTGCAACCTGAGATCATTTAGAGCAGGAATATAGCCATAAGGCAGATCTTGCGAGAAGAAATCTCTGTTGTTGTTCAAAGGATGTCTGGGTGTATCCATCTCAAAGGTATGACCTTGTTGCTGTCTCAGAGCTCCAAATGTTTGCTGACCAATTGATCAACCATTCAACACAGGTGATGACTTGTTAGCATTAGTGCCAGTGTGCCAGTGTGCTTGCAAATAACATCAAACATTTTTGACTGTTGCATAGCATCAAGGTCCATCGGTGTATGGCCTGCAGTGTCATTATTGGCTGCGGCATTGTTGTTTGTACCTGCAGTCTGCAAAAAAGGAGGAGCCAGTGCCAGGAACAGAGTGTCCTGCCTTGCTTGATTCTTGGCTTGAGGTTCATGGTGTCCATTTTTGTGAGGACAATGTGCAGAAGGTGAGATCTCTGAGCCTGATCAGAGAGCTGACAGTTTTGTGCCCACTTGATAGCCAGTTTGTAAAAGTGCAACATGTTTGGGGTAGTATTGAAACACAGTGCTTCCTTGATATACAGATGAGCTTGCTGTGGGAGCAAAGTGAGAAAGTTCCATCAACAGTCTTGATAAGTCATTTGATTGTCTGGGATGTGAGCATCGGGCAGCTGAAACATTTTTACAATTTGACCATGTCTCCTTGATAGATAGTTGCATGCATACAGGCATGGACTTGGTCAAAGATGATGCAATTACAGTCGAACCCCTCTTAACCCATACCCCTTGGGATAGGGCTCAAGGTATGGGTTGTTAGAGGTTATGGGGTACAAGGGGACTTCCACGCTAAGCGCTTGTTGCGTGATTCATGATAACTAGTAAGCGCTCGTCGGGCAATTCAACATTAAACAAGCTGTAATGCTATTGTACACCTGTAGAGTGCATGTAGGATGTAGAGAAATATGTAGTGAGAGCTTAGAAGAAGGAATGTTCTACTTAGGCTGAAAATAAGATGTGATTAGAGTAGGAGTTGTCAAATGGACCATGTCCAACCGAAGTTGACGACGGAAGGAGGCTAACAGTGATTCCATTTTGCGTGCGGTAGGGTTGTTCATGTCGTGAACGTAGCTATTGATAATAGCGGCAGCCTCGAGAACCTCCTTGCAAGTTGGCACGGCTTGGTGTGTTGCGTTGTTGTCAATGTTGTTGTTGCCTCCATTGATGGGTGCGTTTTCTTGTGCCTTGTATGATTCTAACACTGCGGCACAAATCCCCTCCTCTGTACCTTCCATTATGGCTTCAATATCTTTCTCCTCCGGATTCAGCAACTCCTCAAGGTTCATACGGTTGCAACTCTGCAGCGCGCCAGTTGCAATGAGCTCATCAAGGGCTTCCTCAACCTTCTTCTCAACTTGTTAGATCGGATTGTGTTCAACGCTCCCAAGTGGGTTCATGTTTGTGGCATGGATGAGAGCAGCTACCAGTATTGAAGGGATGACAGGAGGGCTACTGGCAGATGATGGAGGGAGGATTCCGGCCTTGCATCAACAGTGTCGGATGATTGTTGTGTTGACTTTGTGCCAGGCGGCCTCAGCAAGGTGCATCGCCTCAAGCTGGTTGATGTCGTAGATTTGTAAGGGTGTGATACTGCGGTCGTAACGGTCAGCTGCGCGCTGGATGTATCTGGCACGGTAGTGAGCTTTGAAACATCAAATAATACCTTGGTCCATTGTTTGGACGTGTGACGTGAGGTTTGGTCAAAAATTCACGACTCTGATATTCTCCAAGCTGTCTTGAACAACATGCCAGGCAAAATTGTCCTGAAGAAGGAGGATCTTGCGCTTCTGCCGTCCAAGGTCAGTGTCCCACTGCCGTATCCATTCTTGATACACAACAATTGTCATCCAGGCATTCACATTGCTCGTGTAGTTGAAGCCAAGTTGTGGGCCTGTCTTATTCTTGAAAGGTTGTGGCTTGTGGGCTTTACCGATGACAAACACAGGCAGCTTTTTGGAACCATCTGCATTAGCTGTCAAGGCATAGGTAAGTCAAACCTTCCTTCCTTTGACACCTGAATGCTTCTTGTTTGAAAGGCTGCAATCTGGCAGTAGTCTATGATAGAGATGAGAAATGAAGATACACCCAGAAAAATCAGATATGTACGCACAGAAAAGGCCAGTCTCATCCATGTTGAAGATGTCTCGCAGCTGATACCTGTACTCAGCAATCAACTCCTCGATTTGCTTCCGATTGTTCTCAACACTCTTGAGATCCACCAAACCAGCCTCTTGAATTCCTTAAGTCCCATGTAGGCCTTGTACCTTGAAAGCCACCCATTGCTGAGGCCCAGTCGCTCATCCTCGGGGATACCAGCCAGCTCTGCAAAGGCCTTCCACTTCTGCTGCAACACCTTGCCTGTCACGAGAACACCATGTGCCATTGCCTGAGTCACCCACAGATCCATCATCTCCGTAACAACTGGGTGCTGTGTTTGTCGGGAACCATTTTGCAGAGCGAGAACGGTCCAAATCCCACTTGTGTTGCCATTGTGCCTTGTTGTTGAGCCAGTCGGAGACTAGAGGCTGCTTGATCCGTAAGTTGGGATAAATTGTGTCAAAATGCCTTGCAGTTTTTGACTGATTTTCTCCGTTCTTGTGGTGCCAGTCGAGTATTTCAATGCACTGGTTCAAGGTCACATTCTCTTTTTTGGTGAACATAGGCAGCTTTGGCTCCTTTGGTTTGGAAGGTACGGTGTTTGGTTCTGGTCCTGAAGGAATGTAAGTAGAATTGAAATCATTGTGTCTGAAAAATGGCCAACTCTTCCGTCCATTGCCTACAGCCTTGGGTAAATCATCTGCAGCCTCTCGCAGCCGCTGTAGAGCCTCTTGCTGCGGCATATCCAATTTCTTCAAGCCCCGCTTGTAATCAGAAGCAGTCTCTAGCGCAATCAATAGCACGTTGTTTGTCAACGAGGTTAGCTTCCCCATTGAGCCACTGTTTGTCCTCAGCTGAAATTGATTTCTTTGCCACTAACAAATCCTTCAGTTTATCCTTTTGGATCTTGACACGGTTTTGCAGGACTTTGTATCCTTTCTTCAAGATATTCACTGGCTTGCCCATGCCACCAGCTGGAGTTTGAGCGACTGCGAGAGGTAAGCAGGACTTATTCCTGACGCTATCCCAGTTTTATTCATCATTGGTATCTTATGTGTGCCCCCAAATTGTTGCCCGAGACACTTCATATGTTGTCTGCTCGCAGCCAAACAATGTTGTTATGGATACATATATTTAAGACCACATATATGTCCTGAAGGCCAGAAAATATGTCAAAAGTATGGGGTTTTCATTCCCAAAAGGCATGGATTATGGAGTATCAGGGGGTTATGGGTTTTTGACCGGATTTCTCTGCAGACCGAGTCAGTCAACTGAGAATTATATGTATTTCGAGAGGTTATGGGGTATAAGGGGTATGGGTTAAGAGGGGTTCAACTGTATCAAAGTGTTGCTGCAAGAGTGCTTCAAAGGCGGCCCAGTCTGCCAGGACAGCCTGACAATTGATAAGATCCTGATACCAGGATTAAGCCAAGTCATCCAAACATGTTGCAGCTGCTGGAATCTACACTTCGGGTGGAACTCCTGACATATGAACAGCGTTGCAAAAAGTTGTGATCCAACAATACATGTTGTCACAGCCAGAAATTGCATGGACATGTGGACTGACCCTACCACGTGGAATTTCTCAGCCTGGGAGGTGTAGCAGAAAGTCCTAAGTACAGCAACAGGCTTTGGAAGTGGCCATCAGCCAAACCTCGGAAGCTTTGAACGGCAGTCTGAGGACTTTCTCAGCCTCAGCGCCCCAACCTCTGATTGTGGTGCAACTCTCTTTGCAAGCAACTCACATGACCACTACAGGCAAGACAGAACTCAGCAACAGCTAAGATCTGTGACGGCAAAATACCCCACATGACCATGGTGAAACAAACCAGTGAGCCTCTGGCATTCGAGTTCGTTTCAGGGCAACCCCTACTGCAGACTGCCAGGCATTCTCCAATCAGCATTGCACGACATACACAGCAGGCCAAAAATGGTTCAGGCTAAGGAGTTGCATCCCGTACCCCACCCATATACAGGCTGTGTCGTGCTGTTGCAGAGTCACTATGTCACATTTGCCTCTGTTGGGTTGACCAGCCCTAAAGTCTCAGTTGTTGCTCGCATGTTGGACTTAGTCAGAGAAAAGCTAGAGTTAGGAGGTGTAGCGTAGATATATATAAACAGTGTTGCATGTAAATTACAGCTCAGAATACGGCCCTGTTAAGACCGGCTATTGTCAAGAGACAAGTTGTCAAGTCAGAACCCCTTGGTGTATCTACACATAAGGTTGAGTGATGGTCTAGGCCGCGCAGTTGCTGTGAAGCACAATGGCAGACAAATGATGGATCAATAGAAGGAATACCGATACAAAGTGGATAGACTGAGGTTCTAGCCCCATGTCTAGCAGCTATTTATACATGTTGGCCTAACTACTTCTGGACCAGTCTGACGTAGTGGTAACAAATTAGAGGAATGGAAAAATAAAACAATACACAGAGAATAATAGCTACTTTGGCAAGCCAATGGGGGAAAAGACTGTCAAGGCTCCAAAACAAGGAACTGGAGAAAGATGGACCATGAGTCAAAGAACAATAGAAAAGGGGTTGAACCCGGAACAGGGGATAGACAGGGCTGGACCCAAAACAGGGGATAGATAGAGTTGGACCTCATGAAACGGTAACAGAGGTATGGAAAGGCCAAGGGTAGAACCAAGGCAACGGCAACCAATTGGAGTTAGGTCCGAGGTTTGAATCAAAACAAGAAGGAAGCTGATGATGTAATAGTCCGTGTTGAATGGAGGTGATGAGGATCAAGGAAAGAGGGAGGAAGGACGAGTTGAATCGTCAGTGCAAAGGTAAGGAAAACAGCTAGTTACTAGGACAATCAAAGAAGTAAAGAAAAATAATAGTGTGTGAAGACCGTTTGTAACAAATAAGACTCATCTTTAAAGCTTAACAGCCTCTACCCCTTGCATACCACTTCTACTTTGTTCCTGGGTCAACAGCTGGCTCTGAGCAGCCTGGACTTGCTGCCAAGCATCCTGTAGCTCACTTGTCATGGTGGTAAAGATCTGCTGCAGGGCTGCAGTAGCTTTGGGCAGGAAGTAGTTCTGCAGGATTTGAAACAGATCCATTGTGTAAGTTAAGTATAGTAAACACTGTATGTAATAGTGCATGCAACAGCGGTACTATGAGTGGTGCCCTGTTTTCAGAAGGGCCAGTCAGATGTCAATTTATATAGGCCTAAAAAAGCAATATACCTTAGTACACTGCAGCAGACGGTGCGGTGCACCTATACAGAGTCAAAGTTGAGAGGTGAGGTGTTAATTAGACGGTCTGGTACAGGTTCAGCAGAGATACTATTGGTACAGTGTGTGTATGCATACATGGTACAGGGTCAACAGAGATACTGTGCCCCTGTACCATTTAACAACCCTTTATACAAAATGTCCATGATCAGCGGATATCTGTGTATGGTACTACAACAGTCATTAGCACTCATATGCTTCCTTCCTAAACCGGATGCCCTGGCAGGTCACCATCTGACACCCCTCCCCTTGACACATTACTATTTTCAGCATCCCCATTGTGTGTGTGTGTAGTATTCAAGTTTATGACTGTGTGAATACGTTGGCAAGGTTTTCCTTCCCTTCTACTCACCTGACGTCAACCCTTCCATCATTCACACAATTCCTGATGAAGTGTGCCCTTATGTCAATGTGCTTCATCCTCGTGTGCCCATGAGGGTCGTGTGTACAGGTGATGGTTCCATTGTTGTTGCCGGGGTTGGGTCTGTCTGTGGGAATTCTAAGTTTGCCGAGGAGTTGTCTGAGCCAAATAACTTGGCATGCTGCATGTGAACAGGAAAGGTACTCAGCTTCGCACAACAATAGGGCCACCACTGCTTGTTGTTTTGAGCTCCAGGCATTTGGCAAGTTGTAGATGATCATGGCATATCCTGAAATGGATTTTCCTCCCCCAGGGACAGGCAGTTATTGCTTGTATGGCCACAGGGATGTGGGCAGTCAGGATTGTTGCACCATTCAGTCATCTTCTTGGCAGTACCAACAGCTTGATTTTCAACGGTGTTCAAAGTGGCAGATCTCTTGCGGTAGATCACATTGGTCTTGAAGATTTGCGCAATAACCTCCGGGTCATTCTTTGATTGCGCCCAGTCTTCTTCTTTGTGATGAGCTCAATTACTCTTGATGAAGACATTGGTCTGCCGCTGCTGTGAGCAATGCCCATACCGTAGTGGAGCATTCTAGAAAACATCCTCCAGCTGTTGTTGGTGGGGATGAGGTTGGCCAGTGTAGTTGTGAAGTTTGTGTTGGCCATGTGATTTGGATCTTGATTGCACAGATCTGCGTAGATAGCACACATCTTATTGACTCATTTGCTCACGTTCATTTCATCCCTACATGTGAAACTCATCAGTTTCTGACAGAGCGAAGAGGCTCGCAGATTGTTGGTTGGTCAACATTCTTACTGAAGTATTGCCCAGGCTGCTTTTGCTCTCCTGGTATGTCTATGAGATGAATTTTTGCCTGGGGGATGGCTTTGAGCAATAGGGCAATAGCCATGATGTTGGCATTGTACCAAGGCTCTGTGTCCTTCATCGCTTGCTTGACCTCAGCTTCATCCCCCCTCTTTATCCCATTTGTCACACCCCGGTGTCTGGATCCTCAACTTCTTCATTGTAAGTCTTTTGAAGTTTGGGGACAATGGGTGGCATGGAATCGGGACCTTCAAAATATTTCCACAAGTGTACAGATCTGAGTTTTGCCTTGACTTGCATTACCCACGTCCCATAGGAGTTGGCACTCCCATTGTTGTCAAGTTTCAGCAACTTGTTATTAGAAGGGTCAGCCTTGGGAAGATTTAACATGACAATGTATTGTTGGTTTATGTGGGTAACAAATGAATAGAGTGGTGATGTTCAATGATGGGAATCTGTTATGATATGCGCTGTACGGAGCTCATAACCTGTTAATCAGACAGTCTGGTACAGGTTCAACAGAGATACTATTGGTACAGTGCGTGTGTGTGTACCTGGTACAGGGTTAACAGAGATACTGTGCCCCTGTACTGGTTAATGACCCCTTATACAAAATGTCCCTGATCAGCGGATATCCGTGTATGGTACTCCAACAGTCATTAGCACTGATGTGCTTCCTTCCTGAACCAGATGCCCTGGCGGGTCACCAACTGACATGAGGATTTGAGGTTGATCGAAGAGAGGATGTGCAAAGTTAGCCTGACCCCACACTTGATCAAGTGTGATTCCACTCACTTCAGACAAAGAGCAGTTCGATTTTTGCGTTAAAATGAGCGAGAGAATACTGCTCGTAACAGTTGTATATTTCAAGGGGTTTTATCCCTTTTGTATTGTACAGATGTGTAAGCTACGAGAATAGGAGCTAATTGATCACTTATCCTCAATGATTGTTTGTGTCAGTCGTTACAAAGAAATACGCTAAACAAGTCATGAGAACGATCAGGCGCTATTCGTACAGGTCATAGTACCACAACACCGAATTTGGAACGTTCAGGCGCCGCCCACTGTAAGCGTTCTACGTCTGAGAAAGTCGGCCTTCTCTAGAAGGGCTTCCCGCCCCTTTTCGGCGTCTCGCTGCGGCTTGGAACTTGTTCAAGTGCCAATCAACTGCCAGCCGCAGCAGATTCCATTGTCAGCCTGCACATGCCAGTCGATACCAGAATGTGTATAGCGTACGATTCTTTCTTTTCGTTCCTCGTCCTTGCAGCCTCCTGCAGAAACCTTGACTAGCTGCTCACTCCATCTCTGCTTCCAAGCAGACTTCACATCCACGAACGCTGCTGTACCTGGCTGCCTTGATCTTAGGAAAGGCGTAATCTGGTTAACATGCCCTACACAGAGCTACCTGACGGCCCTCGCCGCTCCAAATTTTCTGTCACTTCAAACCGTTCTTCCACTTCCAGAGTGCGGTTTGCCCTGGAGCAAGACGAAGCTGCCTCACGAGACGAGTATCACAATTCGTTCGTTGGAAGTCTGGGTAGTGCCCGCGTCGATCGACCTCATATTCAGTACGACGACGAGCAGTACTCGCTGTCGTCCTATCGTCATCCAGATGAAATCTCTCGTCCCCAGGACGCGTGTGTTGTCCATGGTGACATGCCACCTTCCATCCCTCCACTATCCTTTGAGACATCACAAGCAGATGCCAGCGACCTGGAAAATGGTCGTTATCAGCACAAGGAACTGTCTTCTCCTGGCGCGGACGAAGACCAGGGCTATCTATCGCACTTCATCGAGCACGACGAGGATAATAACTGGGACAACCTGGAGGAGCAACAACCTTCCAGTGACGAGGACGAGAACGGACATGACGACAAGCTGTACGAGCAAGTTGTTGATCAGGATGACCCTTTGATTACTCACAAACGCAAGCAATATCTCGAGGATTACGAAGACTTGGAAGACTTGATGCACAAACAGATGAGCTACAAGGAGCGCCGGAAAGCTGCCCGAGCTGTCAAGATCCAATACAATATCTCTTGTGTGTATGTTCTCTCGACTTGCTCGGTCAAGGTGCTCACGCACAGTTTGCTAGCGATCGTCAACCGCGAGAAGTTCTTGGTCAAACTCGGTAGAGCGCTGATGACTTTTGGCGCACCGTCTCACCGCATTGAAGCACAGCTGCTATCTGCAGCTCGTATCTTGGAACTCAAAGCGGAGTTTATCCACGTTCCTAACCTCATCATGTGTTCATTTGTCAACGAAGAGGAGAAAACATCAGAAACGCACTTTATTCGATGCAAAGGGCGAATGGCACTAGGACGACTGCATGAGGTTCACCAAATATACCGCGGGGTTGTGCACGACGAGCTTAGCGCGAAGAAAGCGGGACATCAACTTGACGCTCTACTGGAGGCAAGACCTATCTACGGCTCTGTGACTCAGATCATCCTCTCGTTCTGGATTGCTACCTTGATCTGTCCCCTCGCTTTCGGTGGGTCACTGGTTGACATGTGGCTTGCCGGTGTATTCGCAATTTTCTTGGCCATCATGCGGAATGGAGTGATTGCGAAGGCAAAGGCGTGGTATGCCCATGTTTTTGAGTACGTTCTCTGTTCCTGACTTCGTATCAAATCTCTGACCTAGTTTTTACAGGATTTGCGTTGTAATGCTCATCTCCTTCGCCGCACGAGCTCTGAGCAGTATTCCTGGAGGGATCTTCTGCTACAATGCTGTTGCCTCTGCGAGTATCGTCTCCATCTTGCCGGGCTTCCTGATTTGTAAGTCACATCTCGTACGCCAATCTCGTTTCACTTACCGACAGTGACTACAGTAAGCGGCTCGTTGGAGCTTGCTTCGAAGAACATTGCATGTGGCAGCATCAAGATGATGTACGCCCTGATATACACCTTCTTTCTGGGGTTCGGTCTCCAAATCGGCAATGATCTGTATCTCGTCATAGACCACAGAGCTCGCGACCATCTCGGTCAGCTGGCCGCGCATGTGTACACGCAGCTGTCTGTCGTCGGCGAGTTTGTCCCCAGCAACGGCACATTCTCCTTCGTCAACAACGGGTATCCCCTGAACGGGACGTTCACATTCCTCGACTTGGTCGACCCGGTTCAACACGAAAACATCATCGTGGGCTGCCTACGTGAACCTAACATGCCATGGTATCTTCAGCCTTTCCCGTGGTGGACGCAGTTCATCATTGTCCCGATTTTTTCGCTCCTCTCCTCCCTCATGAACCTCCAGCCTATATGGACCTGGGACATGCTAGTGATGATCGTTATTTCCTGCATATCGTACACGACGAACAAGATCGCCAATCACTTCATTCCCAATAGATCTGACTTCGTCTCGTTCATTGGAGCCTTTTCTGTCGGTATCCTAGGGAACCTATACTCGAGGAGGATGCATGGAACCGCTTTCACGGTCATGGTGACTGGTGTGCTCTTTCTGGTCCCTGTAAGTTCTCCTACAAGATACATGAACCTTCAGGGCTGACAACTTCTGTAGTCGGGCTTGTCGGCAGTTGGTGGAATTACAGCTCAAGGCAGCGGTATTGATATTGGAGGAGCCATGATTGCTGTCGTTATTGGTGTAACGTGTGGGCTTTTCGTCAGCCAAGCAGTCGTATATGCGTTTGGCACACGCAAGAACGCTGCCATTTTCTCGTTCTGAGATGTACTTTTCGCCTGCCCGTTCGTCACAGCTGTCTTGATTATGTTACAAACGATCTTCAAAGCCTGTGAACCCAGCAGTCCATTCACGTCCTAGTTGCCAACCAAACTGCCCCGGGTTAGGCGTAGTGTAACGCGGGTGAGGACTTTCGGACCGGTTGGGAGTTGGTGCGGCACTTCGCGTTGTTCTCTCTCGTCGCACACTGCTAGCATGAGGATGTAATCTGAGCGGAACTAACTATCGACATCGACGTTCGTGTCTACGACGAGGGCGAATCGACGCTGCAATTGACGTCGCAACCAGGTCAAGTTGAGCTGAATTCGAGTCGTTTGACTCTCAAGTGATTGACAATCACGTGCTCGCACATCTGAAAGCACTGCTGAGTGCTGCACTTTGACTTCTTTCTTGAGTTCTGTGTCCCGTCACAAATGCCAGCAACTTTAAAAACCTGTTTGTGCTCACATCGGGCTCAGAGAACTCTCCCAAAGACAAACTACATACCATAAGCCCTCTCCCCTACTTCTACATTCCACATATGTCACTACCCTACCGGCTACTTCTGGTATTGCAGACGACAAGCACCACAATGACCTGACACACAGCCTCGAGCAGGGGAACAGCAGTGCACATGGTGATCATATACCACAGCCTGTTCTCTCCCACAAGGAGGAATCTCAGCCTGTGATTGAAGCATAATCTACTGTTGCCTTCAACGTGGTGACAACTGCTAAGCTTCCAGAGCATACAACCTCTACTGTTGAAGATACCACGCAAGAGGTAGGGAAAGATGTTTGAGAAGAAGTTTTTGCCACGGCTGAAGTCCGTGTTCCTCAAGCATAGTGTTATACAATGCTCACCGTTTTGTCTCCAGGATGTGCTTTTGAAGTTGTGGATCAAGTATCAGACAACAAAGACACATTACACAAAGACCCCCCAGCAGATAAAGTACCAGAACCTAACAAAGTGGAATATGTGTGCGAGGGGTAGAGGCTGTTAAGCTTCTAAGATGAGTCTTATTATTCTTGCTGCTTCAGCAGCTCTGCTTATATACATGTCTGTATCTACTTATGTAAGCGACTACTATACATGTCTACTTCAGCTATTCTACTGTATTACTAAGTGCATGACTCATGCATGACTCATGCTATGAGTGCATGACTCATTGTATGACTAGGCTCAGCACTTGTACCAGAGGCGTACATAATGAGTAAATGACTCATGCTAGTACTTGTCCTCAGATGTATGCTTTAGGCATCCTCTGGAGTCATATGTGCTTTCCATGTCATTTCCTATGCTACTAGAACACAGGCGTACATATATGTATAGTATTACTACAACCCATATCTGTACGTCTCAGCTAATGTGATGGTTACTACTAGAGTTTCCATATACGGCTGCATAATTCCCATACTAAGACTGTGGGAACTCTGCTACCTAAAGCGTCCTTGTAATAAGGCGTGGGAAACTACATATCATATCATATTATATTATATAGTTTTAACACTCCCACTTAACCGTTACATTAGTGAGTGTTTAGATCAATTAGACCTAATCTCCCACTGAAGTATGATTGCTTCTGAAATGCCAATGACTTTGTCATGATATCAGCAGTCTGTTCTTCAGTTGGAACAGCATATAGTTCAGCATTCTTATTTTTGACAAACTCTCTAACATAATGATATCGAATGTCAATATGCTTTGAGCGTGACACTATCTTTGGATTCTTGGTAAAGTAAATAGCACCATGATTATCACAGCATAGAATGGTAGGCTCTTGCTGTTTTAAATCCAATTCTTTGAGCACGGTGCGCAACCAATAACATTGCTTGGAAGTTTCGCACAAGGCCATGTATTCTGATTCCATTGATGATAGAGCAACGGTTTTCTGCTTTTTAGAAGTCCAGGAAATTGCTCCTTCAGCCAAAAGAAATACATATCCTGTTGTCGAATGTCTGTCGTCTTTATTCTCAGCCCAGTCTGCATCCGAATAACCAATAATACCAGCATTACTTGATCCATTATACTTGATCGCATAGGACTGCATTCCAAGCAAATATCTCAGTATATATTTATCTGATTTATAATGGTGGTCAGTTGGATTTGACATGTACTGTGAAAGACGTATGACTGCATATGAAATGTCTGGTCTAGTACCAATCATAACATATATAAGTGTGCCAATCAACGCTTGATACTGTCTCAGTAAACCAGAATCTGCTTTGTAGTCAGAATCTGCCTTCTGTAGTACAGCACCTGAAGGTAATGGTGTCCGAGCAGGATTAGCATTTGCCATATTAAATCGTTTTAAAGCCTCTTGAATATACGACTCTTGGTCAAGTAGAATCGTTTTAGTTTTACTATCTCTCTGCACATGCATGCCTAGAATAAGCTTAGCTTCTCCTAAGTCACGCATCTCATAGCAATCCATAAGATTTTTCTTAAGTGCAGACATAGCAAGTTTACTATTTCCTATCGGAAATATATCGTCAACATATAGAATGAGAATTAAATTCCCCCCTTGTTGCCGATACACGTAAACACCAGCATCTGAATGAATCCGGTCAAAGCCTAATTCTATCAGAGTGTTATGAATTTTGATATTCCATGTTTGTGAAGCTTGTTTAAGTCCATAAATGGCTTTCTTAAGCAAACAAACATGGTTCTCCATTCCCTTCTCCACGAAACCTTCTGGTTGTTCCATATAGATTTCTTCATCCAGTTCGCCGTAAAGGAAAGCTGTTTTCACATTCAATGCCTCGATTTCCCAATCTTCGAGTGCAGCTATAGCTAGTAGCATGCGTATGGATTCAAAACGTGCGACTGGTGAGAAAGTTTCTTGATAATCAATTCCTTCAACTTGGGTGAATCCTTTTGCAACAAGACGCGCTTTATATTGACCATCAGACTTTATGGTGAAGACCCATTTGCATTTCACAATTTTGCGTGATGCGTCTGGTCGTCGTACAAGCGTCCAAGTTTTATTCTTCATTTGAGAATCAATTTCGTCTTGTGCAGCAGCAAACCATTGATCCCAATCATCTCTTTTCATTGCCTGCTTCCATGTCTGTGAATATTCATTGATTGAATAAGCAGTAATTGAATTAAGAGTCTCGTCATCAATTTCTGCAGAATCATCATCATCAGTTAAGCCTCCTGATAGAGTTTGATGTTCTGGACCCGGTTCAACGGTGAGACACTGAGTCACGCTTCAAACTAAGAACAACCTTAAAGACAACACCACCAACCACGAAGTGGCAATAGAAGTGTAAAGGTGCGGAAGCGCGGAAGTGTTAAAGTAATACGAGGTGGTCTAAGAGTCCTAGTTTTACCTGTGCTAAAAGAGCGACAAGGTTTTTGTGATAAAGTTTATATGAAGGGAGCTAGACGGGCAACTACCACGCGTATCGCGGGTAAAAGGACAAGTCGGCGCGGTGAAAGCGAAAGAGTTATAGCGCGGCTCCAAGAGAGCGCGCGTGAAAGGTCGCGGCTTGTAGGAAAACGGCGCGCGGAGGGACGCAGAAGATAAACGTAGACGCAATATGAATCTCAAACACAAAACGCGGTCGCTGGTGAAGATGAAGTGGTCGCTGTAAAACGCGGGCGCAGTGAAAGTGAACGCAGTAAGCTCGACGCAGTGAAGATGAAACGCAACGCAGTAACGCAGTAAAATAACGCAGTTAAAAAGCAAACGCAGTATAACGAAGCCGAAAGGAAACGTGAGAGAAAGATAAACTAATGGCGCGCGAGTCGCAGCGGAAGGCTATGTGAGATCGCAGTCAAATGGACTCGACAGACTGCGCGCGGGGGCGGTAGTGTAGAACAACACCTCCCGAACGGCGATGCGTATTACAGGCAAATGCGTGGCCAACGACGACGTTGGCTGAGCTGGTAAGATTGAACTGTACTAGTTCGCACTCGTGCTCCTCGCCTTCAAAGTCTGGAGATAGCCAGCAATCTGGGTGCGGCGCGCGCGGGCGATCGCAGTCGAGCGGGACGAAAGGTCCTGAACGCAGGGGAATTGGATGATCACTCTGAGTATCGCAGTAAGAGCAGTTTTCAAGCGAGTCCGCGACGGAGGCGACGGACGACGCTGGCGAGGGTGATTTAGGAGTTGATCTCGCAGGGGAGACCGTAGGCGCTACTGAGGGTTCTGGCGGCGGCGTGGGCGCGGGGATGATGGGGTAACGGCGTAGAACCTCGCGCGGGCGCGGGCGGTAAGGGCAGCGACCGTCGGGTAGGTGGGGAACAGTTGGACAGTAACGGCAGACTCGAGGCGGGTTGTCGTTGGTAGACGCAGCGGACATAAACGTGGAAAAGGTCGCAGTGAGACAACACAGAAGAAGCTACAGCTATGGGCGCGAAGAGACTCCCTCGACGCGAACGCAAAGCGTAAAGTGAACGCTGGAAACTGGGGTGGGGATCGATTTTTTTTCTACGCAGTACAAGCAACACCTTTTTATATACCCTGGAGACCCCTCCTAAACCTTTCCTTCTATGTCCTAAACCCAAACGCAAGAGCGAGGAAACGGGGTGGCAGAATACTTCCGTCTGTGGAGGCAAAATGTCCAGCGAGTCGACGCCTGGCGGGACACAGCGCTGGTCGACGCGGAGTAGCGGCGCGCGCCCTTGCGCTGCAGAGGCGCCAACCGTCGCGAGCAGGTAATGAGGCGCCGTCCAGGAGTTGCACAGCGTGGCGTGATAGGAGTCTTCCTGAAACGGGGTTCGCGCGTCAAGTTTCTTCTACCGTTGGTCCGACCCGTGTCCGAAACACTTGGTGGCTGGCCGGCCCATGCTCCGATGCAAAAGGGGCGTGTCTGTGAGTCAGAGTTCGGTGCGATTCCTCGGCCTCGGATGTTTCCGGCGCATTGCTCCTTGTCAAGTCCTCGGATCCTCGGCGAACTCCTCGTGACCTCGGCGAACTCCTCGTGCTCGTGACGCTGGGAAAGTGGAGGGACTTGCCGCTCAGGATGACGCGGGCCGCGCAAATGGCGGGCTGCTGCCGGGTCTCCGCGCCTAGCCGATTTCCGGGCGTATCAACGGAAGGTGATCTCGAGGGTTGACGTGATGACGTTCCTGATTGCAAAGGTATCCATAATCTGGATGGCCCTGCAATCGGAGATCTCGCGCGTGTTCTCGAGTTCCAGTCAGCTCTCAAACGAAGCTCATTTTGTTCTTCCTTTTTGTCCTTAGCCACTTGCTTTTCTAAAGCTTTCTGCATATCCACCGGCCGCATGGAAAGTTTAGGATTTTTTCCAGCAGTTGAACGTTTGTTCTGGTTGATAGGTGGTGGCAAAGGTGGTTTAGGCTTAGGTCCTCGTTTGATTTGTGGTTGTGGTTCTTTGTCAAGAACCGGAGCTGAAGGAATTGCTGCTGTTGTCGAGAAGGATGAGTAGGTGTTGGTGCTCTGGATGATCATCATCTCCATCATCAGAATCTTGGTGACCTTGTTCATCATTCTCTTCAAAAGGTGAAAAATTATCGTGTGGAGGAACAGTGTTATTATCACTGTTATCGCCGACTAAAGGTTGTTTGGAAGGAGTAATATCTTTACAATACGGGAAATGAGTCTCGTCAAATACTGCATCGCGAGCAATGACGATTCGCTGTTTATCCCAGAACCGGTAACCCTTTACACCCGGTTCATATCCAACAAATATCATAGGAGTTGCTTTTGGTGACAACTTGTTCTGACACTCTTGATCGGTACATGGACGTATGCACGACATCCAAATACACGAAGCATTGAGATATCTGGTTTTATACCCAGAAAACTCTCTATAGGTGTCTGCCAGTTTAATCGTACATTAGGTAGACGGTTATTTAAATATACCGCTGCTTCGCAAGTAAGCTTCCAGAAACCATTTGATAACCCAGCTTGCTGACGCAATGCTTCGGCTTTATATTTTATGGTCTGTTGCCATCGCTCAGCTCTACCATTTTGTTGTGGAGTATACGGTACAGACATTTGTAATTCTATTCCGTGTTCCTTCAGATAATCCTTGAACTCATTATTAATGAACTCTGTTCCACCATCACATCTGAACTTCTTCATCTTCTTTCCTGTTTGGTTTTCGGCCCATGACTTGTATTCTTTGAATCTTGTGAACGCTTCATCTTTGTGCTTGAGATAATAGAGCATCCCATGACTAGAAGCATCATCAAGACAAGTCATACCGTATTTGTAACCATCAATAGAAGTTGTAGAATATTCAATGAGATCGGAATGAGTTAATTCAAGGACTTCTGTAGCTCTCGACATAGATGGTGGAAATGGTTGTCTCTTTCCTTTTCCAACTTGACATCCGTGACAAGGAGAAATTGTCATGGAATAGGAATCTTTTCTTTTAATCCCTTTGTTCCTTTGTGAAGATTTTCGACAATCTTATTCCCTGGGTGTCCTAGTCGATTATGCCACAACGTATAATCATTACGACTAACTTTATTAATTGAGTCTATCTTCCTGACTAGACGTCCTTTAATCCAATAAAGTCCGGCATGATCAGGTTGACCATTTATAATCTCTTTTCCTTCATTATAAATTGTCCATCCTTTCGATGTAACACTGCTAGTGCATCCTAGTTGCAGTGCTCTAGAAGGAGAAAAGAATCTTGTAGTGCATCTGGTATATAGAGGACATTGTTCAAAGTTGTGCGATGTATTTTATCTTTCACAAGGATTGTGTCAAGTACGACCGTTCCTTTTCCCAATATTTTGACAGTCATATCTTTACCTGCTACAGAGCATGTACCTGCTACCGTTGCTGGTTGATACGAGATAAAGTCGTCAATTTCATTGGTAATGTGACTAGTAGCACCACTGTCGATGAGCCATTCAACGCTTTCAGTCTCACACGTGGAATAAAGAGAAACGTTGATGATTTCATTATCGTGCTCGAAGACAGGTTTGGTATCTACTTGAAGATTATTTACAGTCGCTTTGTCTTTGCCTTTGCCTTTGGACTTCTTTCGTTGTCCTCCTTTCTTTCCTTTATTCTCCTTGTTACCCTGCTTGTTGTTGGTAGAAGATCCTTGCTGATTATTTCCATTACCACGAGACTTGTTCTGGTTAGGTTTCCCTTTATCCCAGTGCTGACTCGTAGTATGGTTAGAAAGCCCACACTTCTTGCATTTTTCCTTCGGTAAACGCGTGGTCTGCGTAATCCGATTCGCATTTTCACTGTTTGAACCCTTTCGACGTAACTCTTCCGCAAGTATCTTGGGGATGAGCGTGTAAACTTAATTTCTTCGGGTTTTGCAACAGTGCCAATGTATGCAGAAATGGCGGTTTCATATGACGTTGGTAAAGCCCACAAAAGAATATGAACTTTAATTTGATCATCAAGGTCTAACCCAGCAACTTTGGTATCTCCAATCTTAGTACGGAAGCCTTGAATTTGTACGTTCATATCCTTAGACTCATCAAAAGTTGAGCTAAGTAGGTTTCTGAACGCAACAGAGCTTGCTAAGACTGATGTCTTTTCAAAGTCTGTTTTCAATTTCTTCCACACTTCGGAGGCCAAATCCTGTCCTTCAAGATAGGATTGCAAAGTAATGTCAAGGTAAATATTGAAATAAGCTAAAGCGGTTGGTTCCAATTTCCCAATCCTTAAGTTCCTTCTTCTCATCAGAAGTGTCAGGAGGTGCAGTAGTCGTACCAGAACCTGAACTGGTCGCAGCTGCTGCGGTAAGGTAGGTTTTGTTTCGGTTCCATTCACGATTAACCAAGTGTTTGAATATCTGAACAAGCCAATCATAGCGGTGGACCATTTCTTGTAGTTTGAACCGTCAAAGACGATCATTTGACTACCGCTAATCTTTCCTGGTTCAGCCATTATAACCAAAAGCAATCAAGGATCAAGTCGTAGTACGGAATGTACACTTCAGAGATATGAGGTACTACAGGTGCAATTACAGGTGATGACGTCTGTTTAGAAGTTTCTTCTAGAAGATCTTCGACTTCGGTATTTTCTCCGGAATCTGAGTTCTTATCTAGAGATTGATTGGATGTGTCACCAATGTAAGTTGTGCCTGTGATGATCTCTGATGGTTCCTGATCTATTACTACTTCTGGTTGTTGTTCTGTGGTTCTGATTCTCGACGATTTGCTAAGTCTGAAGGTATGAATTGACTAAAGCAGGTACGTCAAGATGCGGTACAGATCCTATGTAACCTCCAATGAGTTCTTTCTGATGTTCAAAAGGTTCAAGATACCGGTCCTGTGTTACCAATGCAATAATTCTATAAACTTCGTTTAAATCTGCTTCAAACGAATATCTATAGCGGTTAGGGCACGGATGTGTTTCACAGGGTCTTGCAACACTGTCGACGTCACAAAAGTTCTCTGTGTCAAAGAGGTGCAATTCGGAGTTTGTACACAATAATGAAGCCAGAGTACAACATTACAAACTATGTAAAGAAAAGTCATAAAAATTCGTCAGAATGCGCTACGTGATGGTCGTGACTTGAAGCAGAACAAGAGAGAGATAGAGAAAGTATACAAGTACACTACAGACTACGCTAATGAAAAATGACCGTTTGTCACAAATATAAGAGTACACATTGCGATATTTTATAGTGTACAGTGCGCGGTATAGTTTGATTTGCTTGCAGAGAGTCCATTCAAAGAGAAGACAATCCAGGTTCTAAAGAAGGCTCGAGCTCAGCGGGCTCGATCTTTACCTCCTTCATTTTGCCTTTAAATTCTTCCTCCCTATGAAAGATACTCATCCAGTCCTCCTTCTTCTCCATACGTCTCTGTGTCAGCCAGACCAGCTGGTGATTGCTAAGATGATCGCGACCATTGAAGACCTCCATCGTTGTGTGAAAGTCCGCAACTGATATAAAGTACGTGTTCCAGATATTATCGCAGTCCGGCCACTGTCCCCTCTTGAGCTTGAGGTAGATCCGGGCACAGGCTGTGATCTCCTTGATCCGCTGAGACTTGGCAAATTCCTCCAGCTCCTCGACCATCTCACGATAGTGCTCGCATTTGTTGCCCATGCTAACGACCATTGTATCAACAAGTCCCTTAGAGCGTAAGACCAGCTCATTGGGCGCATAGTTGGGATGGTTGACGTGTTGCATGGCGAGGATGGAACAAACTTGCTCCGGCCTGAAAACCTCCCCCTTTGGTCCATCCACGCCGTAAACCATACCACACGCGTAGACGGGCGAAGCCGGCCTAGTGTCTGTACAATCAACGTGGACCCAGTCGTCAAATGAAAAAGTGGGAATGACTGGTTGGGGAGCGTATACCATTGGCCATTCATCTTCAACCTGTCCCTCCTCCTGAGTAGTGGAAGACGGAACTGGTGTAGGCTCGGCAGCAGAAGCGGCCTGGACTACTGGTTCTGAAGAATCATGAGAAACTGGTGAACTGATATTTAAACCGTTCATACCATCAACGATATCCGGAATGACCGGTGTAGGCGGATTGACCATTGTAGAAGAAGTCTGTGGAGATGCAAAATTATTTAATGCTTGGGCAACCATGTCCCAAAGTGATAATCCTGCACTCACAAAAGGCGGTGGCATTGGAGTAGGATGACGATGAGGATGAGGGTGCAACGGCGACGCAGATCGGCGAGGAGGTGCAGCATTAACCCTGGAAGAAGTTTGGGTTTGGTGTGCCCTGATTTCCGCACTGACGTTACGAGGCCTTCGTCTGTATAGATCCAATTCCGCCTCTCGATTGGCTTCATCGATTATGCAATTAACCTCTCGGAGGTGCCTTTGCCTGTCACTCTGCCTGAACCTATCCCAGCCGTGACAACCAAGAAGGCTGTACTCCATCGATTCCATGCGCCGAACTCCGTCCCTGTCAACGTAGTTGACATTGATCCTAGCATCCTGAGCGTCGGTTTGACTCATACGGATGGAGATGGGAGTTGGTGAACTCTTTATCTCCATAACAATGGGGTGACCCATACGGTCAAACCAAGTGTAGTCATGAACACGGTAGGGATCAATAGAAGAGTGGGGAGCGAAGCGGGCATTGACGCGACGGGAAGTGCGGCGAGAGTTGTTCGGCATCTTCAAGAATATAACGGTCTGGAAGAAAGAATTGAAAGTATAAGATTTATGTCGTCGTATTCAATCCACAACACTTTCCTTGAGAAAGTCCTGGGGATTGCTAATGGAAAAGTCAAATGTGAGTAAAAGTTTTCCACAAGTGATTCAAGACAAGTATGACCACTTGCAACTTCGACTTCTACCAGTCGGTATGATACGAAGAAAACATAATGGCGCATGTAAGAAACACCACAAAGTATAGGAGAGTCCACAATCTCCGTGATACCAAAAGTAAAAGTGGACGACATGCCTCAAGAAATTCTACAGCTACAAAAAGCGGCGATTTCTAATTCCAGGACTGACTGACGTGCTCCAACACGAAGGTCCTAGGTCTCTAAGTCACGAGCTTAGAGTGCCACTCAACACTACCCTCCTATTGTACTACTCCGCCGATCTACCACTTGTACAAGTGGGAGCTTGTTCCTCCACCACCGGATTTTACACTGCATGTTAGGCAGATTCCGCGTAATGCACGACTCGTTAAAGTCGAGAACCACCAAGGGTGGCTTAAGTATTCAGCTGGGTTGGGAGTGCGTATGCAAGGGGCAAGTAGGTGAGGGAATTAGCTGTAGAAGATCAGTTGGGAATATTGTATTTGAAGCTGAGGCAGTCAACCAATACAACTCTACTACTACTATGTGGCCAAACAAAGTAAAGTAGAGAAACTTACTTATAAGAAAGCTTGGGGGATACTGGTTGATGGATGTTGTTGAGAGTGTGGGTGTAGTTAAGCTAAAAGCCGGGGCTCATAACCTAACAAAGTGGAATATGTGTGTGAGGGGTAGAGGCTGTTAAGCTTCTAAGATGAGTCTTATTATTCTTGCTGCTTCAGCAGCTCTGCTTATATACATGTCTGTATCTACTTATGTAAGCGACTACTATACATGTCTACTTCAGCTATTCTACTGTATTACTAAGTGCATGACTCATGCATGACTCATGCTATGCATGCATGACTCATTGTATGACTAGGCTCAGCACTTGTACCAGAGGTGTACATAATGAGTAAATGACTCATGCTAGTACTTGTCCTCAGATGTATGCTTTAGGCATCCTCTGGAGTCATACGTGCTTTCCATGTCATTTCCTATGCTACTAGAACACAGGCGTACATATATGTATAGTACTACTACAACCCATATCTGTACGTCTCAGCTAATGTGATGGTTACTACTTGAGTTTCCATATACGGCTGCATAATTCCCATATCAAGACTGTGGGAACTCTGCTACCTAAAGTGTCCTTGTAATAAGGCGTGGGAAACTACATATCATATCATATTATATTATATAGTTTTAACAGAACCTTTGCACGAGGACGTTGCAAACATCTAGGAGACAGTTCCTCCTGCAAAATATACTTCTGTGCCAGAGGTGGAGAAGACCTCAGATGAGCCTACCCTGCCTGTCACTGAACCTGAGAGTGAAGTGTGTCATTGCAACTTGTACTATATGAGACAATCTGATGTATGATTTGATTTATAGCTGGTGAAAGAAGAGACACAATCTGAGGCCCCAGCTTCTGTGGAGGCAGAGGCAGCAGCTCAAACAGCAAACCCAAAGCAAACTGCACACAATGCCAATGAGCCCACTGTTGCAACCACATCTGGCTTGGAGGCTGAAAAGAAAGCTGACAACGTGCCAGCAAAGTTCAGTTCCCCTGAAGAGACCTCAATGGTACCTCAGCCCAAAGAGCTAGTAGTCAAGGCCCCAATTGACATCTCTGGTGCTTCTGAGGTGGTTCCTGCCAAGACAGCTATGAACAGCTTTGTAGTCAAAGCCCCGGTCATCAAGTCTACAGAAGAGCCTATGACTTCTGGAGAGGTCAAAGATACTACAGCTGAAGACGAGCCTCACAACCCTGTGGTTGAAGAAGAGATGTTACCAGAGCCAGAGACTTCATCAGAATTGGAGACTGTGCCCACCATAGAACCCATGCCCAAGGAGAAGGGGTCGCAGGAGCAACATGCAGCCCAGGCTCTTGCTGCATTGGGCGAGGTAGACGTGGTTGAAGAGCCTATTGTTGCTGTCAAAGAACCTGTTGAAGCTGTCCCTGCCGCTGTTGTTGCAAACACAGAGCCGGGACCCGTGGAGACTCCTGAGGAGCAAGCAGCTGCAGATGTTCCCTGCAAGTTAGAGGCAGTCAAAGAGGAAGCTGCTGTGAAATTTGCAGAATCAGGAACACCGGTTGTTGATGAGCCCAGCCAGGGTAGTGTCATCTCATAAAAAATTGAGCGGGAGATACACCAGAGGACAAGATATTGGAGAACAAGATATATGGCAAAACTGCTGAAGTTTTGCAGGGCAATCATGCAACATTAGACTTAGTGCAACCTTCCTTCACAGCTTCCACAGAACAGATGCTGCATGCACTAATAAAGTTGCCCCACTGACTTACCACGTTGATGTGTGTGACTTGGCAGATAAGCTTATCATCCTGTCAACTAGTAGCAAGACATGCCTGGCTGAGCCAGAAGCAGTTCTTGAGGCAGAAACACATGTACCTGCTATGGCCAAAGAAGAGACTGGATCTTCCACTGTTGTTGAGGATGATTCAATGGCAAAACCTGCTAGTGAGGAGAACAAAGCAACAGATAAAGTTGACACTGAAGCGAGAGCTGAGAAAGCTGATGTTGTTGCTCCAGCTTCAGAGACTAGTGCTGTCAACGCTACTAGAAAAGAAAGCAAGGTTGAAACTGATAAGGTGAGCTCAGCTTTTCATGCATCTCAAGGACGAAACAAGGTGCATTGCACATTGGATGAATTGGATCTTGCTGGAGTTCTTTTGTCTGAGGAACCTATTTGTGCTACAACTGAGCCTGTCTCAGAATCAACTGCACCAGAGGGTGAAGAGAGTGCTCCAGAAGTTGCAACTCCACTTGAGTCTGCACCTCCAGTCAAAGCAGAGGCTGGGAAGGAGACAGAAATCCTTCAGGCAACACCTGAGGACTTACAGCCAATAATTGTTAGCCTTTCAACACGGTTGACACCTGGGACAGATACTGACAAAATACTATAGTTATCAGACAAACAAGCTGCCACCACCCCTGGAGAAGTTGAAGAACCTACTGTCCTGGGGGCGGGACTGTTGCTTGATGCAGCTGAAGCAACAGCAGTCCCCAATGTTGTCAGTAAAAATGTGAAGCCCATGGACAAAATCTGTGCAGAGAAGGCACCTGTCCCTGATGCAGGTGCTATCAATAAGCCAACATTATATGTCACATCTGAGCTAGACCAGGTCCAGACGAAGCAGTTACAAGTGAGTTATACTGAGCGTCCGGAATGTCACATGTCTCTGTGGATGCCTTCATACACCGTTTCTACTCAAGGCCAAAATTTGGCTGCAGAGGAGCAGGCAGAAGAACCTCAGGCCAATACCTCAACTGAGGAGCCAGCTATTGTTCTCACTGAGGCCAAGGTGAATGCTGCAGGGCATCCTGCAGAAGTAAGTCTCACTAGACCTACTGCATTGCTATAGGAGCTCACCTTTTACGCTGCAGAGTGCTGTGCCAATTGAGACCACAAACTCTTGGCCAGTCTTGTATACGGCTAGTTCTCAAGGTACAAGCCCTCTCCATGCTCCTCAACAGACGGAAGATGCAGAATTTGAGCCTCTTGCCACTCTTTCCTGCCGCTGCTCCTTCTGCAGCCACAGTAGCGCTGCCCACAGAGAATTACATGTCTCACAAGCTTGAAGAGAGCAAGGCCAATAGTGAGCCAGAGGCAGGGACTCAACCAGTTGTCAAGAATGACACATCTGAGGAGCTTCCACCTCCTCAGATTGTTGCCACAGATGAGGTGCGTGACATTTCTGTCGTGGCTGTTCAATGACTAAACACACCTCTAGGAGTCACAACTTGTATCACCAGTGGTTATTGCTGACCATGAAGACAACATAGTACCTGTGCATTTTCACAATTATGTTATGATTGTCTGCTTATATGCTACATATAGCCTGCACAGAAAGCTTCCCAGGTACCTGAGATACCATGGATGCCTTTCTATTTGGTCACAAATCAAAGTTCCAGCCCAAAGACCACTGATGCTGATCTTTCACCATTGACTGTAGAGACTAAGTCTGAAACACAAGAACGTCCCGCTTCAAGAGGATTGTGAAACACGTATGACTCTGTTTCCCACCAAGGCTCAGTTTCCTCATTGAAGGAGCCTGAGATTGCACAAGTAGAGACCCCAGAGCAGGTTGAAGCAGCTTCATCACAACCCACAGTCAAGATTGTTGCCCCGTTCCTGAACAACCATTATTGCGAGATACATTGACCCCCTCGTACTCTGTATCCCGCCAGAGATCTAGGTTATCACTCAAGAAAATTGATGCAAAGCCAGAAGAGATAGCAGCCCCTGTACTGCAACACCCTGTATCCCGAGGCTCCTAGTCTGCATCTTACTCTGTCTCTCACCAAGGATCCAGATCTTTGCTCAAGGCCTTCAATTCCAACGAGTCTGCTGCTCCAGCCAAACCTCAACCTGAGCTGCAGCCTTTGGTTCTCATTGATGCCCCTGAACTAGTGGAAGAGCCCACATTTGAGGAGCCCATAGTCACGGAGACAACTCCCAAACATCCATATACCCCTATGTACTCAGTTTCTCACCAAGGCACGAGTCCCAAGCCAGCTCTGCAGGATTTTCCAAGTACCAAGCCAGGGTCAGAGGAGCCGTCTGCAGGAACGCAGCAGACACCAGAACATCATGTGGAACCGCTTGCAAGCTCAAGAGTATGCTAAAGCGGCGTTACAACTTGTGGCTGAACACATGAAATGGTACTATGATAAGCACATTCAGAAGGTGCCCTTCAACAAGGGCAATTGTAACAGTCAGGTTACTACTCACCAGATAAGTTGTTAGACTTGAGGGGATAGTGTGAGATAGAGTGTGAGAGGTGTGGTGAGTGAAGTACAGGAAAGTACTGAGTAGTCCTCTATCAACAGAGTGAATAAGACTGAGGGGATATGCCCTCAGGAGTGCCTCTATATATACATGAAGGGGAGGACCCCAGGTACTACCCTAAGACCCCTAATACCTACATGAGTAAGCAAAGTAATCTACCTTACTAAGCATGCCCTATGCCCTAGTGATGCCACTTCAATAATCAACCAATAGCAATTGTCCCCATGACCTGACCCCATGACCCAGTCCCAAGACTAGACTTGTTCTAGCTTGTTCTAAGCCAAGGCTAGACTTTTCCAGAAGGTTCTAAGAACTATGACATCATCTAATGGAATGTTCTATACTATGACATCATAGTTCCAGCATGTTCCACAAGGTTCCAAAGAGTTCTATCATGTGATACACATATAAGGAAAGGAGTGCATCAGCGCATCAGAGACAGGAGGCGCATCAGCGCATCAATTGATAGGCACTGAGAATAAGCGCCGGAATAAGCGCCTGATAAGCGCCAGATAAGCGCTGGATAAGCGCCTAAATAGATGCCGGATAAGCGCTTAAATATTCCCAATAATACCGTTGCCTGGTAAGGCAAGTCTTGTAGAAACATTGAAAATCTGTGACACCATCAGCCAATGAGGTGATAACTCCGTCAGGGATGTTGGTGGAAGCTGCTAGAGTCATGCAGAACTGCTTAGGCACCCTCTTGACAATGGTGAAAAGTGGACTCAATGGCCAAGGTGTTTGTTCAAAGCCCTTTGCATGGAGTTCAAAGCAAGAAGGGGGGTAATGTCACAAATTTTCAATGTTTCTACAAGACTTGCCTTCACAGGCAACAGTATTGATAGGATCTTGATGGGACCATCTTAAGCGTGCATGAGCGCTTATCCTGGCATTATTTTGGTGCTTATCAATTGATGTGCACTCCGCCATTAATGTGCTGATGCGCCCTTTGTCTCTGATGGGCTGATGTGCTCCTTTCCTTATTTGTGAATCACATGGTAGAACTCTCTGGAACCTTGTGTAACATGCTGGAACTATGATGCCATAGTGTAGAACATTCTAGTAGATGACGTCATAGTTCTTAGAACCTTCTGGAAAAGTCTAGCCTTGTTTTAGAACAAGCGAGAACAAGTCCTGCCTTGGGACTGGGTCATGGGGTCAGGTGATGGGGACAATTGATATTGGTTGATTATTGAAGTGGCCCCACTAGGGCATTAGGCATGCTTAGTAAGGTAGATTACTTTGCTTACTCATGTAGGTATTAGAGGTCTTAGGGTAGTACCTGGGGTCCTCCCCTTTATGTATATATAGAGGCACTCCTGAGGGCATATTCCTCAGTCTTATCCACTCTGTTGAAACAGGACTACTCAGTACTCTCCAGTACTTTGCTCACCACACCTCTTACACCCTATCTAACATCATTTCCCAAAATTTACCAACTTATCTGGTGAGTAGTAACCTTACTTGTTACAACTTCTTCTGCTCAGAGCAGCTGATACATCACTCATGTGGTTTCTCTACACTGCCAACTTCATTGTTTATATGCTGAACGTGCACCCTGAGTTGGATGGGGTACTTACGCTGTTGCCGTAACATCCAAGGTCTGTGTTGAGATGTGTACTCTTGTATTTCTATGTCTTTCCGTTCGAGCGGGTGTTTCTGGCCGACAGCGTTGGCTGGCAGTATCATGCTCTGGGGTGAACTTCTTGCTTGGATACAAGCAGATCATCATCCACATAGCACATCAAGCTACATGGATATCAAGAGCAGTGATCACTTGGCTCATGCCAGACTATGGTGTTGAGGATCACAAGGTGCAGAGGGTCTTCTTCCTGAGACATGCTAGCTTCAAGAACTGTATACTCCAACAGGCAGTGTTGGGATTGCATTGGAAGAGCAGATATCGAGGCCAGTAGATGGCCTTTCGAGGTCACTTTGAGAGCATGCTTGTGCTCAGTGAGTCATGCTTCTTACTCCATTTGCACCCAGTGTGATATCCCCTCAGGGAAGCAGAACAAATATATAAAAGCCTATGGAGATGGCACATCAGTAGGGTATAGGTTTTATGTTGACATTCATCCCCACAAAAGTGACATTTGTACCGTTTGAACAATCATCATGAAGTTTTTTCACTGTCACCTCTGTCCTTGCTGCCCTTTCTGCCGTCATCCTTGCTGCTCCCGTATCTGAAGTTGCCACAGCTGCAGCTACAATTAGCATATCTTATGACCAGGTCTATGACAATGCCAGTGGAAGCTTGAATACCGTTGCATGCTCTGATGGGCCAAACAGTCTCATCACCAAAGGTAAGCCGTCTCCATCTCCAACTCTCCCATTCAAGTCACCCACTTTTCCAATCGCCTAGGCTTCAGTACATTTGGGTCTTTGCCCAAGTTTGCCAACATTGGCGGAGTCCAAGCTGTCACAGGGTGGAACAGCGCTGATTGCAGAACTTGCTCGGAGTCCACCTACAAGTGTAATTCCATCAACATACTTGCAAGCCATTGACCACGCAGGCACGGACACGTCTAACATTGCTCTGAGTGCGATGAACAAGCTCACAAACAACCAGGCTGAATTCCTCGACCGGGTGAACGCGCAATCCCAGCAGGTCAACATGGCTGCATGTGGCTCCCTAGCTTGAAAAGCAAGGTGATGGGTTAGCAAATTGGTTACTACAGAGCAAGAGTTTACTTACTGGATTGAAGTTGTATAGGCATGTTTGTACAATTTCTTGGACATTGTCAGGTACCATTGACTTACAAGGACTGTTGCGGACTTTTTCTGCGAACTTTTTAGCACTGTGCTCGTCGTCACCAAGTGTAGCTACCAAGGCGAACCTGTATATACATTGCATGCAGTATGTATGGCCATTAACAATGTGACTGCCTGATGTTTTTGAATCATTTCTTGTGGTATGTGGTATGAAGTGGCATCAATACTACCCTTTACCAAACCGGCCATATCTGCTGTGTTGCATGCCTTGGCAAAAGTGAGAGATGAGAACATGAAAATGAACATGAGAGACGCTGATGGCACTACGATGGCGGGCCTCCGCTGCCACGTGTGGTGACGTTATAGCGGGCCCCATCGCAATTGGCCCCCAACGTTTCCTCCGCCAGACTCGAACGATTGACACGAAATATTAATTACACGCCCTCATTTATATTCCCACTATTTCCACCTCTCTTCTTCCCACCACGACCTCCGCTTACTACCGCCACCAACAGCGACAACGATGTCCTCCACGCTTCGCTCACTCGCACAGCACACCCGCTCGCTCTCCCGCACTATAGCCCCCAAGTCTGCGAATCGCTCGTTCCACTCGCCATTCGCGGTCCTCTCCTCATCGAGCACAACCCAAACAACCACATCTCACTCGACGTTGTACGAGAAGCAAAGCGATAGCACCGCCTACACGCCAGGACAGCGTCACTACGTCGTCTCAGAGCCAGACCCGCGCTCGACGCCCTACGAGGTGCCGTTCGGTGCGTACCCCACCTCGGCACCCTACCAGAGTTACGCGTCGACAAACGCACCCAAGACATCCCCACACTCCTCCACGAGCGCCGATCTCGCTCATCCCGTCACAACGCGTGCCGCTACCCAGAACGCTACCGGTTCGAACGATGCAGCAGGCGTTCAGGAGAGCGCATCCGTCCGCTTCAAAGGTGCGCCTGGTGAGATGCAGGCCGGCGGAGACGGTGGCATTGGCTTGATGGACAAGGCCTCGACGAAGCAGGGCGAGGGCGAGCTCGCTTCCAGAAATCCTCCTCCTGACGCTCCCGCCACAGCCGAGAAGAACTCGAGGCTCGGTGTCGACCACGCCTGGAAAGAACGCAAGGCTACCTAAGCCTTGACTCTCTCACGCGCATTGTATTTTGCTATGTTTATTGCTCTTCACTATACGCAACTTTCGATAGTATCCCCGTCACTTTGATAATCTCGGTGCACTCATGGTCCTTCACTCATTTCCTCGACCATTGCACTCGTTCTCCTCGACGACGTCTTTAATATTGGAAGCTCACTTGTACCATCACGCTCTGCCCTTTTCTTCTTAGTAAGCCACCTGTGTACCATATTACAACCGTAGACTTTCTTACGTGCATACCATTGTCTCTAGAGTGCCCGGCGACGGAGACGGATGATTTGCGGCTCTCCGTGACCATATCATGAGAACAGTGCACGTGGACTGGACTTGGCTCAATGAGCAGCTCGGGCTAGCCCCTGCTGACTACTCTGAGGGGCCTACATAATGCATGCCATACCACGCTCATATAACAACCACCATCTTCTTTCATTGTTCAAGTATGCCGTCTCTTGAACTGAAGACGAACGTCAAGATCGCCGACCCAAAGGCGTTCCTCGTCGAATTCTCCAAGGTGAGCAGTGGCCCCATCGAACTATTCTGCAAGTCGATGCTCATCGTATTATTGCTCCACATTTGGCTCGCCATACTTTGCAGCTAGCTGCAGAGACCTTGAACAAGCCAGAGAGTTACATTACCGTATCGTACAGCTACAACGAGTACATGGCGTGGGAGGGTACCTTCGATCCGACTTACTTGCTCAACATCGTAAGTATGGGACGTTGTCGTGCGCGTCGGACTCGAATGTCATTCGCCCTGGCCTCAGCCGTCGAGCTCCAGTTTGTCAGAGCGCTGTGGCTTCGAAAAGGCTCATGTGTGTAGAAAAGCAGCTAGGCTAACCCACAATTTCAACCACCCCACCCCCCCCTCTGTCAACCATATTTCTAGGTCTCCCTGGGCAACGTGAACCCTGAGGTAAATATCACCTACAGCAAGACGTTCTCCGAGTTTTTGCAGGCCAAGATCGGTGCGCCGGCCAACCGTGGATACATGTGCGTTATCCCTTGTTGCTGTGACGACTTCGGTGAAAACATCCTTTTCGAAAATCCAGCTCAATAATCGATCCTGGTGTGGACAACCTTGGGCACGTTACATCCTATCTCTAATCCCTCGACGCGATTGCTAATCATTCTGTAGACACCTGGGTACTACGTTTGGTGTAATCTTTGCTAAACGCTAGGGAGGCTTGGGTTTCAGGCTGCGAAGAACGAGGAGAAACAATGGATAAGATAAGATATGTGCATAGATAAGAGTAAATTGCAAGATATATTGTGTTGAAAGCTTGTGAATGTGCACAACCAGTTTTAACCATCAAATCCTGCACCAGCTTTGTCTCTCACAACCTCACGCCTTGTGATGTCAATACCTTCCTACATCAAAAGAAAGCCATAGCAGTCCTCATTACTTGCTCACAATGTAATCGAGATATTTGAAGGTGTACAGGTACTCCCAGTCAAAATAGTATTTGTCAAAACAGCCAAATAACAAACACCCCTTTGTCCATGGTACTGTGAGAAAGGTATGTACTGTGGCTATGAAGGGTCCTCGTGGATAAAAGTCATGGTGATCTGGGGCAAAGCAGGGTTTTGTCTAATAGAGGTTGCCAAATGACTAAACATCTCTGGTAGAGAGTAGTACTTTGTTGCAGCCTGATGGAGCCCAATTGTATGCTGACAGTAGTTGAGGTACTCCCACATGGCACGCACATATTCATTGGCAGTTTCTGCAGGCTGTGGTCGCAGTCTTATTTCACCTGTACTGACATCCACCGCTTTTTTCATCACATCCAACCAATCGGTTTGTGATAATGGGTGTAGGAATTCTATGACTTTCTGTATATCTGCTATCCGCTTGGTGAGATTATGATAATATAGGCCATGCAGCCTGGGCAAGTTGCCTGTGCCTGTGCTCTGTCTGTCCAACTTGGAAAGGTTTCTGGAGGAAGGTGTCAAGGGGGACCCTGTACTGCTGGACAGCGTGGCAGGCACAGCCTCTGCATGGAATGTGCTGGTGGCAACAGCAGCATATAGAACAAGGGAGGTTGGGAACCGCATTTCAGTATAGGATGTCAAAGGGCAATTTGGAAAGGCTTGAAAGGACACCAAGATAGCTAGTTATAAGAAGCAACTTCAGTACAGTGACCCCAAGGCAAGATGACAATGTCCTTACCTACCAGTGTTGAAGTAATGAAAAGACCTGGAGCAACAGAGGTGTGCTTTGGAAATAGTTTGAAAAGACAGTTCTAGAACAGCTAGCCATACAAAAAATTCCAGTATAAGTAGCGACCCAAGTAGGTGCAACTTGCAGGCAACAATGTACTTACCGACCAGCACTGATGCAATGAAAAGACATGGAGTAACAGGAGCTGAATGCTGTATTGAGTACAAGAGGTGCGGTCAATTCTAAGCTGTTCGTCGTGTTCATCTGTTCGTCGTGTTCGTCGCAATGATGAAATCTTTACCGAGGGCATGCCGGCTTGCCGTGATCTGAGCCAGATCTCGCAGATCTCGCACGCCCGCCCTGCTGGCGGGAGTCCGCTGGTTATTCCGCCTTTGGACTGCCCATTGGGGCCAGCATTCATCAAGCCCAGTTGTAGCTAAACATCCCTCCCCTGTTCTTGAGTAAGTAAATTGAAACTATTTATAGGTAGCTAAGAGTAGTACAAAAACAAAGGAGAAAACGAAGGAGACCGTTCGAGCTTGCAAGTCCCATTTGCCTCGCGATCGCGGAAAATGTTCGGTGTCTATGGCGGGAAGTGCGCGCAAGCCAATCGTATGAATATGCAGGTGTTAGAAGGCTATGAAAGTAGAGGAAAGTATTGAGAGAGCAAGATAGAGAGGGATCACACAGTGGGAGTTGGGGATCAAAAGTGCGTATAGTTGCATTGATCGGAGTAAGTCTTATATACGGTAACTACGGCGCTAGTACGTTAAGCGTCTAATTAATATAGTCGAACACTCCCCTTCAAGCACAAATATGAAGTAGTTCATTGAAGTGCTTGAGTTTTTCGAGAGATAGTGCTTTAGTAAGTGTATCAGCACGTTGATCGTTAGAAGATATGTGATGAATAGTTATATACTTCTTGAGTACACGATTGCTGATGAAATTCTTACGAATCTCGAAGTGTTTAGTTCGTTGTGAATGTTGCTCGTCAGGTGAGCTAACAATGGCAATAGTTGATGCACTGTCAGTATACATTTTGACAGGATCCATAGTAAAGTTCAGTAGTTTGTCAATGAGTGCTTTTAGATATATAGCCTCAGTTGACGCATGTGCTAAGGCATATAATTTGGCTTCGGTGACCGATAGTGTTACAAGTGAACCGCGCTTACTTGACCAAGAGATAAGCGAGTCGTTGTATGTGAAGGTGTAGCCCATTATTGGTTTATTGCTGTATGTAGTCATACCGTCAGAATCAGCGTATCCGACAAGTGAAGTATTAGTAGTAGTTGCTTGGTTTCCTAGGACAAGCCAGTAATCGCACGTTCCCTTCAAGTATAGGTAACACTGTTTAGCTGCAGCGAAGTGTTCCTTTGAAGGGTCAGCTAAGTATCGTGCAAGTTGACCAGTGCAGTATGCAACGTCTGGTCGAGTACAGTCAGCGACGTATCGTAAACCACCGACTAAAGACATGTATTGTTTAATAGCGTCAGCGTCCTGACGAGGTTCTTTCGAGTCACGGGGGGCTAAGTTGTGCTCGTGTATCATAGGTGTACGGCGTGTATGATCGTGGTCAAAGTTGTTTCGTTTAAGTATAGTTTGGATATAATCGCGTTGACAAAGCTTGATAACACTGTCACGGAGACGAAGCTCGACGCAACTAAAAGGGACACGATGTGGAAGACGACGAAGAGGTGGTGGCAGGCTTGAAGCACAATGCTCTCACCAGCTATCAAACTTTATGCAAGTTGCTAGCCCAGTAAAGACCAAGTTAGTATTGTGACTACCAGCTATGTAGTACAAGAGGGGGGTTGCTTACCTAGCCCAGTAAAGACCAAGAGGTCGAGATGGGGGGCTAGGAGCGTACATGCAGCATCTTATATAGACTTCAGGGACCTGCGCACAGACCATGTTGAGGGCAGGCTTTGCAAGAAGCCGTGTGAACGAAGAACAAAAGAACTACCTAAAGGAGAACAATAGCTATTGTCTAGACCTTGCCAAGAACTCTACCCGTGAGAGAATCTATCTAAAAGGAGACCAACTATTGTATTCCATTCCCACACCTGTGAGAACATCCTTCCATAAAGAGAACAATAAGGAAAGAACAATAAGGAGCCCATGTGGACAGTATCTATGACGTCAAACCCTAGCTATGGGCTGAGCCATGTGCTTGTAGCCATGTGGTCTTACTTAAGCTAAGTCACATGCCAGTGTGACGTAGTAGCAAGTAATGTGACCGTGTGGAGCGTCTAAGCCACGTGATACGGGCGCTTAATAGACGTGCAAAGGAGTTTATGCAAAGAGAATTGAAACTAGGTTGTAGCCCGGAGTTTTACAGATAAAAACAAGAGGTAAATTGCGAAAATTGAGGGCTAGTCAGGCCATCCATGACAAACACCAGAGGCTTTGTCGTAATCAATCTCCATGCCAAGCATCCAGTGGATAGTACCACCGTTTGTTACTTCGACATGTTGTCTACGTGCTATCTCGAATTGTTCAGCGACGACAGAAGTAATAGTACAGAGAGTAATATCGTCGACATGAACAGCGAGTATAAGTATTAGTTTGTCTCCCTTGTAAAGGTAGAAGACAGTGTTATCGTAGTCTGAACGCTTGAGTCCAAGTTGGAAAAGTATATCGCATAGTACCTTGTACCAGCGACGTCCGGCTTGTTTAAGGCCATAGATAGTTTTGCGTAGTTTAAGTACCCAGCCCTTAGGCAAGTTGGGTAGTAAGTCGCCTGGCGGCGGACAAAGATAAAGATCTTCATCATCGTTAATTTTACCGTATAAGTAAGCGGACTTAACATCAAGTTGGTTAATCTCGAAGTGTAGTGAAGCCGCAAGTGTAAGTATGAGTCGCATAGAACTCATGCGCGCAACTGGAGCGAACAAGTCGTTTGCATAGTAATCAATACCATTGCGCTGAGAGTATCCTTGTGCAACAAGTCTTGACTTGAGTTTAGTAACTTTGCCATGTTTGTACTTGGTCTTGTAGACAAAGCGAGAACCAGTAATGTTGGCATTTGGCGGCGGGATACAGTATTCCCAAGTGCCGAGTTGTTCTAGTGTATCAACCTCAAGTTTCATAGACTTAAACCAATCGTCTTTGAGAGGGTGATTAAGTACATCTTTGAAAGTGACAGGGTCACCGACGTCCTCAGCATAGTAAGCGTTAAACTCAGTTAAGTAGAAAGCAATGTTAGTGTCTACTTTGTCGTAGTTTACTCCACGAGCTTTACGCGATAGTTGAGGAGTTCTGTTGGAACGCCTTGGACCAGTAGGGTCAGGCTCGTCAATTTCCATTGGTTCTATGTGAGGGTTGTCCTCGAGTTCAAGTTGTTTTTCAGTAGTAAGTTTTTCGACATTTGGTTCTTTCTCCCCTTCAATTTGTATTGTAGAGTCAACAAATTGCAAGTTACATTCAACTCCGACACGTTGTCTGAAGTAAACATAGTGACCTTTAGAGTGTTCAGCGAAGCCTATCCAAACTCCCCTTTTACCCTTAGATGCTAGTTTGTTTGTGGGATATTCGTAGTATACGATGCACGGCTGACCGAAGACTTGGAGTCCATCGAGGTTAGCATCTGTGCCATATCGCTTAAAGTAAGGAGTTTTGTAGTTAAGTATAATACGAGGAGAACGATTGTACACATACATCGCGTATAATGCAGCGTACCACCATAGTCAATTTGGTAAAGATGCAGTATGCAGGTTTACTCGAATCAAGTTCATAATAGTTTGATGTACACGCTCAGCAACACCGTTTTGCTGAGGAGTATCGTGTACAGTAAGACGTAGTATAGTTCCTTGAGTTTTTAAGTAAGCAGTCATAGATTTACTGGTAAAGACACCGTCGTTATCGGCTTGAAGTATCTTGACACGAATACCATATTGCGTCAAAAGTTCAGTAGAGAAAATGACCCATTGAGTATAGGCGTCATCTTTAGTAACTAGTGGTGCAAGTACTAACCATCTAGTAGCATCGTCGACGATAGTCAACCAGTATTTGTGTTTACCAGTAATCGACGCTGTGGGTAGAGGCCCAAATATGTCGATATGAAAGTGATCTCCGAAAGCTTCAGCTAACGATGAAGAACAAAGTTTAGGTACAGTATTGCGATGGATATTGTTAAGTAAACAATCCTCGCACGGAGTTTCAGTATGGTCAGTTATATGATCAGTAATAATTGACGAAGTTTGAAGTAATTTCTTGATCATGAAGTAACTGAGATGACCGAGTTTTTTATGTAGTTCAAGTAGAGTAATGCCAGTTCTATGCACGCTTGCTAAAGAAGTCACTCAAGTTGATGATAGCGTGTATAAATCATTTGATTTTCTAACAACAGCCACACAAGTCGAGTTTGAGTTGTATATAGTACAGAGTCCATGATAGAACGTAAACCGATAATCAGAGTCCAATTTTCCAACGCTGATTAAAGTAAAAGGTAGAGTTGAGTTGAAGTAGATGTTCTTCAGCAAGAGTTCAGTAAGCATACCATTTTCCTGTTCCACCTTGAGTACCATGTCACCAGCGAGTTTCAAAACTAGTTGTTCTGAGTTGGCAACAGTCAGTACAATAGTTGGTACGGAGTGGACATTGAAAAGTAAGTCTCGATACGGCGTACAGTGTATAGTCGCGCCAGTATCAAGAATATGTACCGACTCGTCTGTTGACAAAGTCGCAAACAGTGGAAGTAGAGTAGGAAAAGTAGTAGTAGTAAGCGAAGTACTTACGTGCATAGTGACGTCGGACTCAGAGAGAGCCGACACCCACGCGCTCTGGTTGCGACGAGGATTAGTGGTCGACGGACCAGCGACAGCGGGAGTGGCAACAGCAGTGGCAGCTTTGCCCTTGGCACCAGCAGCGACGGACTTCCGAGTGATACCCTTCCTCTTCATTGCCTCCTTGGACTTCTCTGTCCAGGGCGAAGGGCAAGTAGGCGTCGTGTGGCCTGTCTCGTTGCAGTTGTAACACTTCATCTTCGAAGTGTCACGAACGGACTTCTCCTTAGAGTAAGGAGCGGCGGCCGCACGAGCGGAGGAAGTGGCTTTTGCCGGACGTTCGACACGTTTGTCAACTGCTGGCGACGCGGCGGATGAGCCACCAGCGGGCCTATCGCGAGGGACGAGGGTTGACGAACCCTTAGACCAAGAACAGTCAAGTGGATGAGCGAGTCGCCAGCTATGGAAGTCGCGGCGGAGCTCGACGCTCAGAGAGATGGGGTTATAGTCATACTTCTCGCCCGCAGGAGTACGGAACGCGCGCCAGCCTCGTAGCTAGCGCGAGTATGCGCATAGGCAGGGGGGATGATGCCGACGAGGGCGGAGTAGAAGATGTGCTGAGGAAACTCAATCCCCTTGGAGAGAATCTTTGAGTACAAGTTGTGCGCGTCGTCGAGTAGTTTGTCCATTTCGTGGACAGGACGGCGGAGGGAGAAGAGTTGGAAAATTTCGTTTGCATCCGACATAGTAGAGGTTGGCTCGAAACGTTCGGAGAGTTTCTCCATGAGTCTGTGGGCACGGTCTCGTTGAGATAGTTCGCCATCACAGAGTCTGCGATGTGTCCCGCGAGGACGTTGAAGACGGCCTGTTGGACCTCTTGAGGGATAGTCAGACCACCCCTGTAGCTGTAGAAGTCGACAATGGTTGACATCGCAGTATCGACGCGGAATTTCCACATCGGCCAGGTATCGGACCCGTAAGTTTGCCAACGTCTGCGAAGGCTTTGTGGACGTCGCTAAGCGACATAGTATACTCCACATCGTGCTTTGGAGGCACGGAAAGGAGGTAAAACACCGCTCGCGCAGAGTCAGTATGTCACGACCATGCACACTTTTTCCTTTCTTTTCCTTTTATTTTCGTTATCCTATCTTTTCAATTTCCTTATCTTATCTTATCGATGGTACATGGCTACTGCATGTGATCAAGTGCATGTGACAGACTGGTCACATGATCATAGAAGGTGCTGGAACATTGTGGAACATTGTAGAACATCGCACCATAGCACACCATACGTTCCCACAGCAGTGTTAGGAGTACAGACCCGGTACCAGGGGTCCTTGTCTGAGATGTATATAAACCCACCCTGTAGCTCCCTAAAGACCTCAGATTCTACCTCCTGGTCTTTAGCTCATCGTTAGCTGCTCCCTCGTCGTCGTCTCTCCCCCTTTCATCATCATCATCCCTGTCGTCATCGTCCACGCGAGTTCGCTCGTCGTTCCTCCCCCGTCGTCACTTCCTCGCTCTTCACAAGAGTTTGGTTGTGTTCTTGACATTAGGTAGAATCTCCTTACGCTCGCCTGGACGTCGCGCAATCGCACACATCCTTTTCCCCAAAAGTTTTAAAAAGTTTAGTCCCCCCGGTTTACCAGTACGTTGTATTGGCCCGGACCTTTGACCTTACATCTCACTTCGTGGTTGTAGTGCCTAAGGACATACGCATTCGTCGCCGCGTACCTGAGTCCTTCTTTGAAGCTCGCCGAGAACTACGTGAGCAAGGACGTCCTCACCTCTATACAGAGAAGGACCTCAAAGCTATTGTCTCCTACGTCTCACGTCGTCCCCACTATCACCCCCTCGGCACCAGACTCCCAGCCTTTGACCACGAAAAGTTTGCTCGTGACAACGAGTCTATTAAGGAACGTGCACGCACGGAACGCGCACAAACACTCGCCGATCGTGTTGAGAAACCATCTCTCAAGGACCGCATTGCTCGGGCACCCCCGCCACCTCGTCCAGACGCACAGAAACCAGTGACCCTTGACTTCCACAAGTTCTCCATCAAGGACCAAGTCGGCATTCTCAAGCCGAAGATCGAGGCCACGACCAGACGCCTCAAGATCCTAATTGAGCTTACCCGAGACCGCAACGACTCACAGGTCAAGTCAGTCCTGTTACTCAACGATAAACTTCTATACCTCATCGAGCACACGGAGGAAGTACTCTCCACGCGCACACCTGCCCAGCTCAAGGCACTGAACTGGGGCTTACAGTCAGTAGGGCAGATCAACTTCACGCAATTGCGCAAGAGGTTGACGGAGGTTACGAGTCGAGTTGCTTTTGTAGCGGACGGAGGATACTTTGAGAAACTTCCTTTGTAGTAGACAGCAATCATTGAGTGCGATAACCGTTTCCACGTCTTCGATCCCGACGATCTTCAGGATTGTCACGATAACGAAGAGGACCACGCGTATATTGAAATCTGCGAACAACAACCGTGTCCAAATCGAAATCAAAAGTTTGTAGTATCCCGTCATTTCAGAGAAGGACAACGATACCGTGGATACGTAGCCTGCGATAACAGTCAAATATCGTTAATTGTTCAAGTTCTGGGAGAAGTTGAAGTTCCAGAACTTGATACCAGTTTAGTCACAGCAGTTTTACCGGAAACCACCACTGCTACCCCTGTTCCCATCATTCCCGAAACCATACCGGAAATCCCACCGGTAACTCCTGAAGCGCCCACCGTCGTCCCCATCAATTCCGCACCTGTCACGATGACAACACCCGCAGTCGATCCTGCCTTGATTGCAGCCATTGTAGCTGCAGTTACACAAGCAATGCCAAGACCGCAAGTCACGGTCAACAATAACGACACCAAGCCCGATAGATACAAGGGCGAACATGGCCGTGACTTAGAACGGTTCTTGTCACAATGCGAGGCTTACTGGGTGACCGCCAGTATTGCCGATGAAAGAACCAAGGTCCTGACAGCAATCTACCGGTTGTCAGAAAAGGCCGCCCAATGGGCAATACCGGTCACGGATCATATGGCTGACCACAACGGTAACTTGCCGGCCAACCTCGATACCTGGGCCAAGTTTAAAACTGAGCTCAAGAAGTACTTCGGCGATGCAACGCCCGAAGATACTGCTATCCGTGAGTTGGAGAAGCTCTGTGGAGCTGAGAAGAAGGAGAAGAACGCGCGTGATGTAGGAACATATGTCACAGACTTCCAATCCTACGTGGGTCGCATCTCCGGATTAAGCGACAAGGACAAGGAGATCCGCTTCATCAAGGGCCTCCCAGAGTACATCTATGGTAGATTGGCAACTGCCGAAGCTCCGCCCACGAACTATCAGGGGTGGATTGATAGGTCTCTGAAAATGGCGGCTGCGTATGCCCGCATCAGAGAAACAACGGAGAAGAAAATTCCGTCTGTTCCCTCGTCGACCACGTCGAGACCTACTCAGTCCCAGCCCCGGTTTACTCCGGTTCCTCGCGCTTCCAACGGTCCGGTTCCTATGGAGGTTGACGCCTCCAAGATGCAACAAGGTCGGCGGTGTTATAACTGCCAGGAACTTACAACAGATCCCAGTCACATTGCACGCACGTGCACCAAGCCTGCAGTTCCTCGTCCACCTCCTCGTGGACCACGTGTAGCTGCTACCACTGGAGAGGTATCTTCTTCTCGGGCCAAAGAAAAGAAGCCTGAGAGGGAAGAAGCGTCGAGCTCGTCGGGAGTGTCGGAAGTAACACTCAAAGCCGTGCTAGGAGAACTGGAGAAGTTGAGGGCGGAGAACGCCGACCTCAAGAAGAGACTTGAGGAGGGTTTTTGATTCGGGCCGTGATTCGAGCTGCACAAGCACGCGCCCCACGTTTACCATGTACTAATAGATTTTCCATACTCGCATCTGATGTACTAGAAACTGGTTCTGAATCCGAACATTTTCACGTACCTATCACAGTCTCAGGAGTGCGGAGATCTAAAGAAGTCGCAGCTATGATTGATAGTGGAGCCTCGACACTATTCATTCATAAACGGTTTGTTCGAGAGCATCGTATTAGGACCCGGAAGTTGAAACAACCCATTCCGGTGTACAACATAGACGGGACCCCAAATCGAGACGGGGCTATTGATGAGGTTGCCATTCTCAATATGAGGATAGGAGACCACGAGGAAAGGACCATTTTCACGGTCACTGATATTGGGCCAGAAGACGTGATCATAGGAATTGATTGGTTGCGGTATCACAACCCCACCATTGATTGGTACGAAGGTATCATCAGGATGGATGGATGTCCTGATGCATGTAAACCCAGAGAAAGGGTTGAGGAAGCGAAGGAGGTTGCAGCTAAGAGAACAGCTGAACCTAAACGGAAGAAGAGGACCCCGGGATTAAGAAAAGTTGTGGAACAACTTCCGTACTTGCCGGTGGATACGGAGGAAACCGAAGAAGACCTCGAAGAGACCACGGAAGGTTCAGGAAGTTTGGATGGGGCCGAATCGCCGAAGTTACAAGCACAGGCCACTACTCAGCTCGGTGGAAAAGGAACTCCCCGACGCATTGTACGCACATGTCCAACACCCATGGTACAAGAAGGCGAACGTTTGTTCACTCTGGCAGGGTATACGTATTCTAGTGAACTAGCGGAGGTTGAGAACCGGGTGAAACCGGTGAAAACCTTTGAGGAGATGGTGCCTGAGCAATATCGACGACATGCTCACATTTTCTCTGAAACGGAATCTCAACGACTTCCAGAACACAAGTCGTACGACCATGCAATTGAGTTGATTCCGGAAGCAAAAGGATTCCACGCAAAGGTTTACTCGCTATCACACCCTGAGCAAGAAGAGCTTGATAAGTTTATCCAAGAAAATCTAGAGAAAGGGTACATTCGACCGTCGAAGTCCCCAATGGCGTCACCCTTCTTCTTTGTCAAGAAAAAGGATGGGAAGTTACGCCCGGTTCAGGACTATCGAAAGTTGAACGAGGTCACCATCAAGAACAGATATCCATTACCATTAATTTCTGAACTCATGGATAGACTAAGAGGGGCTAAGTTCTTCACTAAGCTGGACGTCAGATGGGGATACAATAATGTCCGCATCAAGGAAGGCGATGAACACAAGGCTGCATTTGTCACCAACCGAGGACTGTTTGAACCCACGGTCATGTTCTTTGGTCTCACCAATTCCCCGGCCACATTCCAGAACATGATGAACGACATCTTTGCTGATCTTATTGCTGAAGGCAAGGTCACCGTCTACCTAGATGATATCCTCATCTATTCCAAGGAGATCTCCGAGCACCGCGAGGTGGTACATGAAGTTCTGAGACGGCTCAGACAACATGATCTGTTTCTTAAACCGGAGAAATGCGAATTTGAGCGTTCAGAGACAGAATATCTTGGTGTTATCATTGGTCACAATCAGTTACGCATGGACCCTGTCAAAGTAAAGGCAGTGGCTGAGTGGCCTGTACCGCAGAATGTCTCTGATATTCGCCGATTCCGTGGGTTTGCAAACTTCTACCGGAGATTCATCAAGGACTTCGGAAAGATATGTAAGCCCTTAGACCGTCTCACGGGCAAGGTTCCTTGGAAATGGGGTCCTGAAGAACAGTCGGCGTTTGATGAACTCCGCCGACGATTTGTGGAAGCACCGGTATTGGCCATGTGGAGTTTTGATAGACCCACACGTTTGGAAACGGATGCATCCGGGTATGCAATGGGAGGGGTATTGGAACAACAAGCCGAAGACGGCACGTGGCATCCAGTAGCCTATCGGTCTGAAGGCATGACTGAGACTGAACGAAACTATGAGATCTACGACCGAGAACTCATGGCAATTGTACGAGCCCTTGAAGACTGGCGTCATTACTTGGAAGGGCTACCAGAGAAATTCCCTATCTTCTCTGACCACAAGAACTCGAGTACTGGAAGACAGCTCGTAACTTGACACGCCGTCAAGCACGTTGGTCGTTATTTCTCTCACGTTTCAACTTTGAGATCATCCCAAAACCCGGGAAATCTATGGGAAAGTCGGATTCCATGTCACGATTGGGTCAACACGAGGTCAAAGATGAAGAAGACAATCTGTCACGAGTAGTCTTAGCACCTGAGGTGTTCCGAGCTGCTGCTTCTCAACGTGGACAAGCTAGTGTACAACCAGACAAAGACTTGTTGAAACGTATCCGTGAATGTTCTCTTCGAGAGACCGAGGTGGCAGAAGCACTTGCCAAAGTCAAGAAACTCGGACCTCGTCTTCTTAGCCGCGGACTCGAAGAGTGGAACGTGGAGAATGGACTGTTGTTGTTCCGGGGAAAGTTTACGTCCCTAAAGATGACGAGATCCGAAAGGAACTAGTTCGGAGACACCATGACCTACCTGCTGCCGGACATCCGGGCAGGTACAAAACACTGGAGTTACTATCTCGGAACTACTGGTGGCCCAGCATGACACGCTTTGTCAACGACTATGTAGACACGTGTGACACCTGTCAAAGAACCAAGACATACCCCGCCCCACCACGTGGTCCACTCAATCCACTAGATCCGCCCAATGCCCCATGGGAAAGCGTTACCACGGACTTCATTGTCAAATTACCGTCATGTAAAGGATACGATTCTATCACAGTCGTAGTTGATCGGACAACAGCGCAGGTGCATTGCTATCCATCACGAGAAAGCATGAAAACTCCCGAACACGTGCAGGACTATATCGCAAACGTGTTTCGACTCCATGGGGTACCTCGCCAGATGATCTCAGACCGCGGATCGGTATTCGCGTCCAAGTTTCTCCGTGCTATCTACGATGCACTCGGAGTAAAGTCGTCTATGTCCACTGCGTACCATCCTCAGACAGATGGTAAAACCGAACGTATGAATCAAGAAATAGAACAGTATCTCAGAGTGTTCTGCTCCTTCAGACAGGATGACTGGGTAGACTGGTTGCCAATTGCGGAGTTTGCGCTTAATAGCCGTGTACACTCGTCCACCGGGAAGGCTCCCTTTGAACTGATCTATGGGTATCTACCGGAATTCCAGGTGCCTTTGAATCCAGTATCAAACGTTCCCGCAGCAGACGAACGCCTTCGAGCGCTCCGAGAAGCCCAAGAAGACGCCAAAGCTGCACTACAGCTCACGGCGGAACGCATGAAACGATTCTACGATCACGGAGTTACAAAGGCCCCGCAGTTTAAGGTTGGTGACAAGGTTTATGTGGAACGCGAGAAGCATCCAAAGGAACAGCCGGTGGCAAAGCTAGCACCAAAACGAGATGGTCCCTATGAGATCTTAGAAAAGATTGGGGATTTGAACTACCGGGTTAAGCTTACCATCCGGGACAAGCGCCACCCGGTGTTCCATGTGGATAGGTTGCGACCAGCCAAGACGGCAAGTTTGGTCCCTAATCGGGAATTTCCTGAACCTGAACCAATTGTGGTAGACGAAGAAGAGGAGTACGAGGTAGAACAGATTCTTGATTCAAGGATCTTTGGTCGAAAGAAGGAATTCCAGTATCGCGTCAAGTGGAAAGGATACCCAGATTCAGAAAACTCCTGGGAACCCGCAACCAACGTTACTCATGCTGATGAAGCGGTTAAAGACTTCCACAGACGGCACCCAGGAGCTCCACGACCAATCGCTGCATCCCTATTCTTGGCGATGAATTTTCGACCAATCAACGAGAATTTTGAGAAACTACCTTCCGAAACTCTACGACGCGTATCCTTGTGGGAAGACGGAAAAGACTCAACTCCTGCCTTCCGGAGAAAAGGCCTTTAGGAGGGGGGTAATGTCACGACCATGCACACTTTTTCCTTTCTTTTCCTTTTATTTTCGTTATCCTACCTTCTCAATTTCCTTATCTTATCTTATCGATGGTACATGGCTACTGCATGTGATCAAGTGCATGTGACAGACTGGTCACATGATCATAGAAGGTGCTGGAACATTGTAGAACATCGCACCATAGCACACCATACATTCCCACGGCAGTGTTAGGAGTACAGACCCGGTACCAGGGGTCCTTGTCTGAGATGTATATAAACCCACTCTGTAGCTCCCTAAAGACCTCAGATTCTACCTCCTGGTCTTTAGCTCATCGTTAGCTGCTCCCTCGTCATCGTCTCTCCCCCTTTCATCATCATCACCCCTGTCGTCATCGTCCACGCGAGTTCGCTCGTCGTTCCTCCCCCGTCGACACTTCCTCGCTCTTCATAAGAGTTTGGTTGTGTTCTTGACACTTCACTTCCGGTTACCATCCCGAAGCCGATGGACAGACCGAACGGACGAACCAGACCCTGGAACAATACCTCCGAGCGTACTGCAACTACCAGCAAGACAACTGGTCGGGCTTGCTCCCGCTTGCCGAGTTTGCATTCAATAATGTTCCCAGTGCCACTACAGGCATATCTCCGTTCTTTGCCAATAAAGGCTATCACCCAAACCTCACCATCTACCCCGAACGCAGTCTCGCTTCCTCTCGCGCCCATGAACTCGCAGTAAACCTCGAGGACTTGCACGAACACCTGAAAGAAAATATGCGCGAAGCCCAGCTCCGATACCAAGGTCCCGCCGATGCCGTTCGTACACCACCGCCAACCTGGGACATCGGTGATCGGGTTTTCGTTAAAGCCAAGTACTTCAATACCACTCGTCCGTCCAAGAAGCTTACCGAGAAATACTTCGGCCCATTCGAAATCATAGGACGCGTAGGACCGCAATCCTTTACCCTCCGACTTCCCGATGCTATGCGAGCCGTTCACCCCGTTTACCATGTTTCCATGCTCGAACCATACACTCCTAGCGAAATCCCGAATCGTGTTCCTTCCCCACCACCTCCGATTGAGATCGACGGCGAAATCGAGTATGAGATCGCAGAAGTCCTCGACTCGAAACTTGACCGCCGACGCCGAGCTTGTCCGATCCTCTACCTAGTTCGGTGGTCAGGTTACGAAGGAACCGATGAAGAAACATCTTGGGTACTCGCGACCGAACTTGACCGAGCCCCCGAAGCCGTTGCCGAGTTTCACTTGCGATACCCAAATAAGCCTGGTCCTTTATCATTGTAATTCATTTGTTCAACATATCCCATCTTATTTTTATCTCCGAATTTCTCCGAGTCCGATTCGCTCTCACACTTCAAGACAACAAGAAAAAGAAAACTATATTTTACAACAAATACAAAGAAAGTATCATTTACTTCTTTGCCTTCTTCTTCCCCTCGACGACCGAGATCTCCGAGTCCGACCCATCCTCCTGCCCCATCCACTCCTGCCAGAGGACAAAGTTCCTCCGAGTCACGTCGATTAACTCCCGGACAAGGTCCTGGAGTACCTCGACGTTGTGGTTGAGCTCCCTGAGCTCGGACTCCGAATCGGTCGCCTCGGACGAGTCAGGCTCATCGGCGTGCTCCACCAACTCCCGATGTTTCTTGCCCTTGTGCAAGAAGACCTTCGCCTCGTACTTCTTCATCTTATTCGGCCGGCTACTCGCCTCGGACCCCTTCCTCTTCTTCGACGACGAGGCCTCGGAGTTCCCTGACGCCGCCTTCGCGATCGGGGGTGCGACGAGCCGATTCGCCGACCCCGATGACGCCTCAGACAGCTGCCCCACCGTCTTCACCTTCACTCCACCCATCTCGCACTTCTGCTTGTCCTTGAAGCACTTCGCGCACGAGGACCCCCGACCGTTCACCTTCCACAGGCACTGGGCGCCGATCCTGGCGCACCGATCGCAGTCGTTTCCGACCGCCATGCCCTCTGGGATGGAGGCATCAACCATCTCCACATCACCCCCATCTTTCTCCTCGCCCGATAGGTCCGAGTCCGCGATGGTCGGCGCCGATTTTGCCTTTGCCTTTCCTTTCTGCTTTCCCAGGGTGACCGCCTTTGCGGCCTCCGTCACCGCGACCATAGGGTCGGCCCCCGATCCCGACGCGACTGACGCTGCCTTCTGCCTGGGCTTAGCCTTCGACTTCCCCTTTGCTGCCTCTGCCACTTTCTTCGCCTCAGCCGCATCCCGAGCCTGCTGCTCGGCCAGCCGATCGGCCTTGGCCTGAGCAACCCTCTGGGCCTCCTTCTCCTTCTCCTTCTCCTCAGCCTCTCTCGCTATCTCTCGCGCCATCTCCGCCTCCAGTTCGGCCTCCTCGTCCTGCAATCGCTGTTGCTCCGCAGCGAATCGCTGTTGAGCCTCCTCGCGTTGCCGACGAAGACGCTCGACTCTCTGGGCAGTAGTTTCTGACAACAGAAATGAAGTCAGCGAATAAAGCCGATTCCGATTATGACTTACCAGCAGGGGCAGACATTTCCGATAATGCGCAAGTTGTTTTGTTGGGTAGTGGGAGTTGGGGTGAAAAGTGTCAAAATCCACATCGTCAGTCAGTCCGTGGTTTTTATACACCTATCGCTATCTCCGATCATCAAGACGGGAGAAGCATTGCCCTCAGGGGTTCGGGCCTTAAGGGGGAGGTACTATTACGATCCGATCCGATCACGTGATCGGCACCGGACATCCGACATCCTTATCCTCGCACAGCCACATCCTCAACTCGTCACACGGTCCAACACCGATGTTTCTCCGATTTACCTTGTGCTCGCTATCACCGGTTTCATCAGTTGTAGATATCCCTTTGTACTTTTTCTCCGAATTTCCTCCGACTCCGATTATTCGCCTGATCTAATCCTCTCTTGTCTCGGACCATACACGCATGCCTTATCGGACTTACAACTTTTAGTACTATATAACCAGACTCAATTGTACAGTAGAAGTTCAAGTTCGAATATCGAATAAGATCCCCATCCTATTCCTACCTCTTCATTCGACTTCACTTGCTGAAGTTGTCTTACTCGTCGCTGCCCGACTTCTGTTCTGAAACTCTTCCTCCGACATCGTCTTCGCCGACCCCGAGTCTCCGAGGCCGAACCCTTGATCTTGCTGAGTCCAAATCCGAGTCACCGAGGATTCACGAGAGGCGCAACTTACTTAGTTGAAGCCGATTGACTCTTACAGCTCCCCCTGTCGCCTACTCCGATCGCCGACCCGATTAGCAGCATCGGACTTTGCGACAACACCGATCCCGTATCAGTTCTTAACACAGAGGTTCTAGATGATAAGGAGGGCTTGGTGTAGTTCGTTGAAGAGGAAGAGGCGTAGCGGCGAGTGGCGACCGCTAAGTCACGTAGGAAGGCGCGCCGCTTTTCGTCTTCGATCGATAGACCATCCTTCAAGAGTTCGTACGTTGCTAATGCTTTTCCGTCTGTCGAGCAGTAGTCACGGAGTTTCTGACAAACGTGCGTGGTGAGATGTGAGCGAAGTTCGTCATCTTTCATAAACTCAGCGGTGTCTGTGAGCAACGTGTTGGTGCGTTCGAGGTTTTCGACCCAGTTGTCGAAATTGTCTGTATCCGTCATGAAAGATTGTTTGATTTGGACCTTAATCTTGTCCGACCAGTTGCGCTTGAACCAGCGGGAGCGGAACTCGATGGAGAAGTCCTCGAACGTTATAGATTGCAGGCGCTTCTTGTTGCTGAAGTACCAAGTTGCGATAAGTGGGTCTGCGAACGAGGGACCGATAGCAGTGACCTTCTTGTCGTCGTCCGTGTTCTTGGCGTCGAAGAAGAAACCGCATAGAATTTGAAACTGAAGCCAGATCTCCGGCGTGACCGTACCCGTGGTCAGCACGGGAGGCGTCTTGTTTGTGGTGTTATTGATGACGGTGGCGGTCTGGAGCTTTTCTGACTGCATGGCGTGTGACGGATTGTATGTGATGTAATGATCGTTGTCCTCGGTGTCTGAATCGTCAGAGAACGCTGTGGACGGCGATGGCGATGGCGTGGGTGTTCTGGTGTGAAAAGGTGTGGTTGAGGGTATGCGAGTAGAAGGGGAATGCGAGGATGAGGCGAGTGCAAAGTCCGCGACGAGACTGGTTGAGTCTGGGAACAATAGTTGCTCTGCCGAATAAGACTGGACTGTACTGGGAACGTAGTCCGATCCGTCGAGAGTGCCTGACGGAGGGTCTATGTTGGGAGGCGTCGTCACTTCCGAGGACGTTTCCGGGAGGGTAGAGTCTGCAAACGGTAGGTTGCGGAAGGTTTCTTTCGTCCTTCGCGATGTCGAGCGTGTTGTAGCCAGGCTGAGCGAAGGGCAGATTCAAGGACGGGAACTGGAGGACGGCGGCGATAGACGGCGGACAGTATGCGGTGAAAGGTGGACGGCGGCTGCTGTTTCGTGTGAAGTTTCAAAAAAAGTGGAAACCCGCGGCAGCGGGAAACACTCGAAAACGGAAACTAGCACGAGATATATTGTTGTAAACTTCAACGTTGGGACAAAGGGAATCAGAGGGAATCAGCAACAAAGGGAATCAGAGGGAATCAGCAGATAGTTATGTGTATGATAAGTGGGCGTACCTTCAACGTCGGGACAAAGGGAATGAAGTCCGTCGACGTTGAAGGCGAGGTTTATATATGAACGTCAGAGGCTCGGCGGGGACGAATAGGAAGGTGAGAACAGAGAGGAAGAATGTTTATGTAAGCAATGTCCTGAATAGGTAACTGTACTCGTTGTGGCCCTGTGGCCAGGGTTACACTATTGTTGTATTGTTCTAGTTCTATTGTTCTACGTACCCTGGTCCTTGACAGTTACTCAGGTCCTTGACAGTTACCCCGGGTTCCTTATTGTTCTATTGTTACTCCAGTTACTCCAGTCCCTAGTGTGGGAACTGGTGCACAGACCACCCAGACACAGTATATATAGTACCCCTTACCCTCCCTGGTTCTGCATCTTGACCTCTTCGTCATTTGCACTGCCAGGTGAGTTACTCAATGTAACCTAGTATAAGCATGCTATTAACTTCGTCATTTGCACTGCCAGTATCCGGCCCTAGTGCCTGCTTGCCTGCTCATCAACGACTTTGACCTCGTTGTCGTCGTTGGAGATCCACCCCCTTCCTCTCTACTTCACTCCCTTTTTAGGGTTATCAGAATAGCAGCAGTCGCTCCGCGACAGGAATAAGTGCCAGATAAGCACTGGATAAGCGCCTAAATAGATGCTGGATAAGCGCTTAAATATTCCCAATAATACTGTTGCCTGGTAAGGCAAGTCTTGTAGAAACATTGATAATCTGTGACAATAAGCGCCAAAATAAGTGCCAGGATAAGCGCCCATGTGCACTTACAATGGTCCCATCAAGATTCCATCAATACTGTTGCTTGTTAAGGCAAGTCTTGTAGAAACATTGAAAATCTGTGACAGGAATGACAAAAGGCGGGTGGTGGGAACCAATGGATACAAACAGAAAGAGGTGGCAAACCTTAAAATACAACACTCTACCAAAAACTAAACACTTCCTTTTATTCAGGATGTACAACATTCCAATTACATTTTGGACTTTAGAGAATGTATCTTGCCACTTGCTGGCTCTAATCCTGCAAGTGATACCCTGGGGGTAAACTCTTGAAGGGTTGCTAACCCCTCAAACCCTTTGCAAACCCCTTACACTCCACAAAGGTAAGGGTATACAAGGGTAGGGGTAAGGGAACTTAGAGCATAGTGGGGATGTTACTTGCTATCCACTATGCACAACTTGAATGTCCTGAACAGAGCAAGCAACTCTTCAATGTTGTAGCTGTCATCATGAACACTCTGAACTGAGTAAACTCTGCTACATACAAAATACGGACCTTGTGTGGTCTATTTGGTTGCATTGACACGCAGAAACTCATGGCATATATCAGATTCCTAGAACCTAGCTGAATCGTCTGCGTTTGGCTCTTGCTTGTCTTTCATCTGCCAATTGCTCCAAACGTCGTCGCCTCTCAGATATAGGCGACTGAAGAAACGAAGGTGTGGTAGAATGAGCGGGACGGCGTGGTGTACTCGACAGTGAGTGGCTGTTATTCTCTTCATTGCCACCTTCTTCCGGTGCTTCATCCAAGTTCGTTAATGTCGAGTCAGTTCCACTACCGCTGATTTCAAGGTGGGTCAATATTGCTCAGAACCACCAGAACATTGCCAACAGACCTGGCGGCGGGCTGCTCATTTTGTGACTGCGGAGTCTGGACGCGGAGCAGCCTTTGTTTCCCCTTCGAAGGACTTGATATGTGTAACGGAGAGCTTAATATGCTTTCATCCTGTCGAACCTCCTCGTTCTCTTCCACATCTGTGAGAACCGTGCTAGAAAGCCACATTCAACCTCACTGCAATGCGTCTGAGATATTCTTCTATAGGTAGCACTTACCTGGCATGCTCAGACTGCTCATCATCAATGAAGGTGTTCGCAGCGGCTTCTTCTTCCTCTTCGTCGCTGGTGTCCAACTCCCCCCTCCTTCTATCTGACTTTGCGGCAGCATTGGCTACCTCGAGCAACGCATCCCATTGAGTGGCAGATGTGTATTCCACCACTTCCATGTCTTTTATATTAGCCATCTCCCTACAAGATGGACATGGGACTGCCTTGCCGCCTTCATCTTCATGTGAGCGCGCCGCAATATATTGTTGGATGCATTCTGTGCAGAATACGTGCTGACAAGGAAGGCTAGAGTTGGTTCAGCTATTAAGTGCCGAAACTGAGAAACGGAGACCAAGTGCGCACCTCGTCGCTTCGCCAACTTCCATCACTGTCATACAGACAGGACACTCTTCTGAGTCACCCAGAGAGTTGGCAAGCATCAGGTCATGGAATCTGCGTAGGAGCTTGTGACAAGCCTCAGCAACCTCTGCATGCTGGATGACTGGGAACTAATGTACTACCTTGCGCATTATATCGGCCGAGTCTCCCACCTCAAACTCGGCTTGATCCTGTAGCTCTTCTGCATCCCGTTTGATCTCCTTGGCCTCCAGCTGCGAAACTTTGAATGCCAATGCCAATAGACATCTCTTGAAGTCACAACACGTACTTTTGCTATCTTCCGCTTGTCCTTCGCCCTCGACTATCACGGGTTCAACCACAACTCTCACGGCACAACCACGGCGCACTCACCTTCTCAAGCTCCCTCACCTTGCCCTCGAGCTCTACAATCTTCTTCTGCAAGTGAGACACATTCGGCCCTTTCCCTTTGCTTGCACGCTTCGGCTGAGCCTCCCCTTCTAACTCATCTTTCGTGTCCGCAAGTTCGGCCGCGAGCTGTTCGTTCTGCTGCCGCAGCTTCGCATAACCCTCGCGGGCAGCTTGCAGCACTTTCGCAAGATGGCTCTGGCAGAGCGGAAGTGTAACCGCGTGTCTGTCGTATATGTTGTCTCAGCGAAAAACGTACCTCAAGAGCCGATACTGAATCTTCTGCTGGAGAACTGCTCCTGCCGTTCACCGCAGGCTGCTGTGCCACTGAGAGCGTGGAACTACGCGTTGTACGTTTCTGCATGGCTGCTCGCATATTTCAGCTACTATCAATGGCATGATGAGTCCATACCACGAACCTGCAAATACTCGCTTGTATACGCACAGGATGATGGCACAGACCAACTTGCATTGATGTGTGAACTCTTAGCCTTACTTGTGCATCTTGAGCGCTACTGCAGTAATAGTGACTCGCATCAATAATGAGTAATCCATAACATCGATGCAAGCAGTACTTTTATGAACTCTACATCGACTGTTTGAGATAATCTACGCTGCCAGTTCTAGCAAATCCTGCGTAGACTCACTGGCCCTGCCTCCTGCTTCTTCATCCGAGTCCTCAATAGTCTCAGCACTTCTTGGATTCTTTTTCGTCCCTCGTGGTGCTACCGGAGGTAGTGGCGACTGGGCTTTCTTCGTTCTCAATATGTCCATCAGCTCTGCTCAGAAGGTAAATACGAGAATCGACTAGAGTTGATGTGTACAGACCCGCGTGCGACATATCCTCGAAGCCCTTCACGCTTCGTTTCATTGTCAGCCACCTTCGTTGCAAGGAATGTGCGCTCCACATGTTCCAATCCTCGTCAGGCAGAGTCTTCCAATCTATCTCGCTGTCGTCGCGTACATTCAAGGAATCAATTCTGCAAACCATGCTCCGTCAGCGTGCCGAACAAGTATGTCGATGAAGGGGAGAACACACTTGTGTACAAGAATATACGCGTCCACCTGCCCCCATCGAGGCTTCATGCCTTCATTCTTGAATCTCGAGCTCAAAGAATCAAGCCTACATGTACAAGTCAGCTTGCAACTACGAAAATGGCCAGTAATTAAGTACCATTTCACACGACATTGCTGTCTTCCACGTCGGCCACCCATCCTTTGACTCACAGCGCCCCAGAAAATCTCGCTATCCGAAACCTCTCCTCGCTGTATCTTAAGCTCGTTCACGATGGCCGTGAGCTCTTCCTCCTCCTCTCTTGACCAAGCACCTATAGGACCATCAGCATGCAGCATCGTCCTTGAAATCAGGAAAACATCCTACCACTCCTTCTGTTTGAACTGTTCTCCAAGTGATTCCGGTACCTGTCTCTGCAGTCAGCTGCGCTTCGCCCAACACAATCGCTGACTTTCTGCCACTGCTGGCCAAATTCCTGTATTGCGCTGAAAGCACGGGAATACAGGTCAGAGACATGTTAACACGAGAGCAATTTGCTTACCTTCGGAGGGAATCATCTTCACTGGCCATCCACCTCCCGAGTTTAGCGAGAGGGTCCAGTCTACGACGGACATGATGGTAGACAGCGATGATAGGACGTGCATGGACTGCAGCAGCTGAACACAGTAATTAAAGAGCTGTTGCACGGACGTATGAGCGAGCCTTACTGATCTCTTGCCAGAACGTGTCCCCACGGCCTTTGTCCTTGGAAAAGACTAGATCGACAAGGTCTTGTTGACTCATGCCTTTTCCCTACAAGTCTTGATCAGCGAATACAACCGAGGGTGACATACCTTACTACTAACCGCTTTGAATCTCTCTATAGCAGCGTTCAGCTGTGCCTCCTCCGTGGCAGAGAATTTGCCTTTCTTATAGACGAGACCTGAACAAGCATATTACCAACGAGACCCGTAGGCATTGACAAGATTGCACCGTACCGTGTGTTTGAGCCATCTGCGCAAGTTTACTGGCGTTCATCCAAACATTAGCGAGCATATAGCTATGGTCAGGGTTATCCTCTCCAGCTGCAACCGCCGGCGGAGAGAGCGTAGGCGGTGGCAAAGACCTGGTACTCTGACCAGATGCCTTCACTTGCTTAGGATGGCGACCTAGGATAGAGACAGACTTCGCTGAGGTCTGCTTCACCGGTGGAGGGCCAGGTGGCTGTGGGCCTGATACAAACGAAGGAGCATAATTGAGGGAGGGCAGCACGAGCGAAGATCCATTCTCTCCTAGAGTCTTCAAAACGGACGCAATTTGCGTGATGTCAAGATTTTGCAGAGTCTGAAGGAGGTAGTCGCTTGAGAGCATAGTCAAGTCCGGTAGCCCAATGCCATCAGGTCCGGGATGAAACATAGGAGGAGCAAAGGGAGGGAACTCGCCAGTGGGCGAAGGGTAAGCTGCCATTGGGTCATGATAGGGCAGCGGTGAGGGCATGTATTCGCCAGCAGGCCCTGCATGGATATGAGAGGTGGCCGATGCAGCTGCGACAACTGCGGACAAAAAATCTGACGCCGCAAAGTCATTCTCCTGTACCGAGTGCGGAGCAGGAGCAGGAGCAGGGGTCGAATGTTGGACTTGTACGGGCTCCTGCATCGGCTCTGCGCGTTGTTTGCCTTTATCCTGTCTCCGTTTCTTCTTCTTTTTCTTCTCCTCCTTGACATTGAGCCCTAAAGCAGCTACGCTCTGCTCAGCAGTCCCTTCCGGTTCGACATAAGCATGCGCTTCATGAGCCACCTCGCGATCCTTTGACTTCTTTTTCTTCTTCTGCCTCACCTCCAGCAGCCCGCCTCCATCCTGGTGCTCTCTGGCACGTTTCTTGTTTTCCTTCTTGTTAGATGGCACAGCATTGTTGGTGTCGCCGTAAGCTTGTCCGAGGGCCAACGCGTCGATATCAGACATGAGTCTGAATACGTCCGTCGGGGCAAACGCGAGTGTTTAGGGCAAGTCTTCACTGGCGTGGTCAAAGATTCGATAATGTGACGCTGTTACTCTGTGACAGAGCCAAACCGGCTCTCTGATCCAGCCAATCCTGTCCTCCACCTTCGGCACTCCCACTACATCGTATTCCGGTTCATCCCCACGCATTGGCCAACTTTCGTCGTTCCTTACGCCTACGCACAATGCCTATGCTTGGTAATGACGATATTTTTGACGACATACCGGTTGACCATCGTAGCTGCAGGCTACTGGGACCCACAGCTCTCGTTAGTCTTCCGTAATGGCCACAACTCTGTTACCTCAATTTACGCTGGATTTATAGGTCGTGCAAGGATTGATGGGAGTTCTGGTCATACTTTCATTGGTATATAAACGGCAAAAGGAATCTCCCAAACGGCCTTGGGTAATATGGTAAGTGTATGCGTTGCGCGTCGGGCTTGGCTCTCCGTTCACCGTTCACCTTGCCACATCCGGCGGATAGGTCTTACGACGTGTCCAAGCAAGTCATAGGCCAGATGTTTGTTCACGGGGTGAATGTCCTTATTTCTGGGGTTGTTGCCGAGGTTGCGGCTGGCAATGCTTGCGTGCTGTACTTTTTAAACATTCTTATTGATACCACGTTCGGTAAGTTTACAGACTTCCTCGAATAGAGATACATTGAACTCATAGCTTAGCTCCTCGTACAGGCGTGGCAATCATATATCTCACTCTTCATTCGCTCACATTCTTCCTCAAGGAGAAGTGCGGCTTCAAAGGTTTCGAGACCGGTAAATATGGCAGCCCACCCTCCTTGAGCTACTGGGCTCGTCAACTGGCCGTATACCTCTTTGCTTTGACAACCATGAAACTTATCGTGCTCGCCCTCTTTGCTGCGACTCCTGGAATATTTAAAGCAGGCGAATGGCTGCTGAGCTTTCTCGGCACGAGTGATGCTGCGCAAGTGATATTGTACGTTTCATTACATCCTCCTCTGTCGTATGTACCTTGATTCGTCAATTACAGCACCATGGGAGTCTTCCCAATAATTATGAACATCTTACAATTCTGGCTAATTGACTCAATAGTCAAGGCTGGGGCACATTCTGCATCCGTAGCTCTTCCCTCGCACGATGTAGAACGCGTCGAAGATCCCGACGAAGAGCCGCTTTTCCGTTCATCTATAGATGACGACGATGACGAACCACATCGGCAGGATATCGAGGATCCTCGTCCTATCCCCCGATCGGAGTCCAGGTCGAAGTCGAGGGAAACTAGGTCCTCGGACGAAAATAAGTCGTCTCCTGGAACGTCGACAACAGCAGCTGCTTCTGGTTCCACTACGCCTAAAGTTGCACAAGCAATAGCCATTCACGCGTACCCGCCAAGCCTTGTAAGTACAAGCACAAGCACAAGCACGTCTCTAGTGTCGTCGTGGAATCCATCCACTCGGGCGAATAGCATGTCTCCTCATAAACACTGGCGTCGATCACCACCACCTCCGTTGACTTTCGAGGCGCGCTCTCCCGCGCCTGTTGCCGTTAACTCTGCATCACCCGTTGTGACGTTGCAACCACCCTTAGAAGAGGCGCATTGCCCTTCTGACGAGGTCCACAACAAGAAGGATTGGGCGGTCTGGGATGAGTCCTCTGACTGGGCGGGTCGAGTGGGAGAAGATGAATGGACCGGGAACAGGATCGCTGGGAGGAAGGCTGCGCTTCGAGAGGTGTGGCGCGACCACGACCGTCCATCCTCGGTCCGAATAGCCTCTTGACCACGACACGATAATAGACTGCTCATCTTCATTTCTCACGGATACACATGTATAATTGCGTACATCGATCGTCTGTACTACTTAGTTGGCACTGTTAATATAGGTACCACGCTGACACAGTGAGTATGCGTTGGGGCGACCACGTCTTCGTACGCAGCGAGGTCTGTGTCTTACTGATCAGACGCACCGCTCGACGATACCTGGTTAGAACTGACTTTGACAGGGGCGTCATAGAGCACGTGTTGTGCCATAAAGAGGATGTCAATTTAGCATTGTGGATAAGTTTGGCGCCACCCTTTCATAGGCCTTGAGTCCGAACAGCACCGTCTCTACCCTCCTCATCCTCCGAATAGCTAACAACCCTTGCTTACTTGCTACTTATGTCGTCCTTCGAGATGTTAGACCAATCACCCCCTCAGCATCCACCAATCTCTCGATCCAACTCTAAGCCCAAGGGTATCCTCAAGAACGCACCACCGAACGGAGGCTCTGGGCAGCAGCAGTATGTGGACACCCGGGTGAAGGACGATGACTATCGCTAACTATACGCATAGTCTGCAGTGGGATGAAGATAACCTTGCGCTTACAGAAGCACAAAAGGACAGTCAGATGAAGATCACAGAGCCGAAAACACCGTACGTCAGATACGACGCTGAGACAGACACAATCGACGGGGGTACGTTGCGAACTCACCCCTGTTCACCGCACATATGGAATTACGGCTGAACGCACTGCTACAGAGATACCCCAGCTTGTCCTGGGTGGCGCCACGGCAACCATGATCCCTAGGTCATCCTCGCCGACAAGCAGCGTTGCTGCAACTGACGGTGAATCTGCCCCTCCCTCACGTCGAACGTCGTTCTCCAGCGGAGGGCGGACGGCGTCCTCTGGGGGTGGTCCAGGAAGCAGAAGCTCTAGTCGCAGTACCTCGTTCAATCTCCCGAACGATGCTCGTGAGGTCATCCGCCTGGATGGTCGCCAGCCAGGGGATGAAATAGAATTTGATGAGGAAATGGATGAAGAGAGTAAGTCGATATCACTTCTTTGCGTACATCATCTTATTTCTACCTCTTACAGCTGCTGCCAAACACGCTGCGTTTGTCCGAGCTAGAGGGCGACATTACTCCAACGAGGCTGAAGCGATGAAGGTGTGTTCATTCGTTAATCCTTGTTATCTTGTTGTTTTCTGACATTCTGAACCAGAGGGCCAAGAGTCTCATAGACGAAGAAGACGACGACGACGCTGCTGGCCCTCTTGCCGATACTGAATCCCACATGTCCGTGGATTCAGACACAGAAGTCAAGGTTAATGGTGTGGTACATGCAGACTGATGCCTTCTTCCGATTGGTTAACTGACGATGATGAACGTTATGTATTGTTGCTGCTGCTGTCCCTGTGCATCTCTGTATACCATCTTGGATCCTTATGTGCAGTCGTGTTCGACATGTATGTCGTAAGGTAATCGTCGGCAGGCCCTCGATTGAGTGGTAGGGGATTGCAGCCCTACTGTAGATCTGGATCGGGTTCATAGCCTCTTGTTCCAAAAAATTGAAGTCGTTTTTTTGAGTTGGCCCAACTCCATCGCAACTTCTTCCTGGTCTCCCCGTGGTAGAGCATCTGTACTCCAAGATTTAATTCCGCCAACTCTCGCCCTATTCCCTACGATGTCGGCGAGCAACGTTGGGAAGGGCCTTTTATTAAAGTCGGACCCCATCGCAAGCGTGTTCAGAGATGAGATCAAGGCCGCTCTGAGTGAGAGTCCTCGACGTCCAAGGCTCGTTGGAATACTGGCCACGTCTGGAGCCCCGAGTAAGATGTATGCAGAGTTCACAAAGAAGCAGTGCGAAGAGCTTGGCTTTGAATTCGTGCTCAAGAAGATTGGCGCTGCTGCCGACCCGACGTTGAGCGAAGGGGAGGGGGTGGAAGAGGCAATCATCGAGGCAAACAATAGCGATGATGTGGACGGTATCATGGTAGGCACATATATCTGCGTGTATCGTATGTATTGCGTGTACCGACCTCTTGACTTTGAAATCATACCCAAGGTTTATTACCCTATCTTTGGTGTGCAGCAGGTCTGTACTGTTGATCGCCAAAAGCATTTCTGCTCAGCTAAAAGCTCCTTTGTGAAATCAGGATCACTACTTGCAGCAGGTAGGCATAGTCATGGCTTGCACTGGGCTGTTACTCGACATCTATGCCAGGTCGTTTCGCCATTGAAAGACGTGGAGGGATTGCACTTCAAGTTCCACTACAATCTATACCACAAGTAAGCAATTCTATATTTATCTTGTAACGAGTAGTCCTGATGTGGTTTCAGCATTCGTTACCTGAAGCCCGAGTCGCTGCTCTCTTCGATAACACCTAATGAGCCTCCGCCTCCTGTAGTTGATGACAAGGCTCCGCCTGGCTATGTCAAATCCATCCTTCCGTGCACACCTTTGGCCATAGTCAAGTGTTTGGAGTACACTCGCGTGTACAACACCCTCCTGCCTTACGGTGACCGGGCGTACGGCAAGACGATCACCGTAATCAACAGGTACCAGCCCTTCAAAGTTCGGATGACTCTCAAGACTGACCGTTCACCTCTAGATCTGAAGTGGTAGGCCGTCCTCTCGCTGCGCTCCTGGCAAACGACGGAGCCCGAGTATATTCAGCGGATATCGACTCAATCCAAGTATGTAGCTCTCCGCTTACTCTTTTTGTAATGGACCTGCGGACTGAGTGCCGTGACCCTCGTTAGGAATACACGAAACGTCCTCCACGCGATTCGTCTGAGTTCGAACAGGCTAGCAGGTATCATCCCAAACATGTCGTTCGCCCGTGCTCGCGCTCGCTGGAGGAATGTCTCGGCCTGTCAGACGTAGTCGTGTCTGCCGTGCCGAGTGCTTCGTACAAGGTCAAGACAGAATGGCTGAAGGACGGCTGCATATGTATCAATGTCGCTGCGGACAAGAACTTTGACAAAGATGTCCGAGAAAAGGTGCGAACTGCATATGCCAATGCTGTGTCTCCTGACTCGGTGCTGACGAAATCTGGATGATATAGGCCTCTTTGTATATGTCAACCATTGGGAAAGTGACTATCATGATGCTCTTGCGTAATTTGTGAGTGCAGTCGGTCATCGAGGCAGAGAGAATGCGATGCTAACCTGTTTTCTCGGCGTAGGTTACGTTTGCGTTCCTACAGAGACGAGCGACTCACGTTGCCCGCGGAATCCGAACCATAACCGTGATTACGCTAGTCGAAAATATGAAGAGAAGCTCAAAATGATATGTACATGTACATGCACTCCAGCGCCATACAAGGCATGAGATTCAGTAACCTCCTGAAGTTGGTGCTTGGCCTCCGAACGTTGTATGTGTATCAGTATACGTTCCTTGTATTAAACCCCCGAAGTAGGCAGCAATGAATTGTAAGATTCGTATGAGTTGGCTGGTTGATGAGGAGATGACTAGTTAAGGATGAGGTGTTATGCAATATACGGAGATCATGATATGAGAAAAGAGAAGCTGCGACCGCAAGATGACACACAGGTTTGGAGGGCAATTTTGCTACTGCCAAGTTACTGTGCTCCAAAATCCACAAAGGTTCATTAATTTGTTGCGACACATATCAGAAGGACATGCGCCAATCGCACTTTCGGGCTTAGAAGCTGGGAGGTGTCACTTTGATGGGTGGTATATTGTCAGGGAGGAGGACGGGGGTTGAAGCACCAGAGCGATTTGGGTAGCCTGGGGTAACTGGAGTAGACATTCCCGAAGGCTCGTCCTCGACCATAAAGCGCACGCGCTGGCGATGTAGCTGCAAGGAGACGAGGATGTTAGCCGGGGTAAGAAGCCCGAAAAAGGAAGGGCAGAAACATGCCTGTGGAAGTTTGGGGATGAGGACGAAAATGAGCGCAGAGAGATTTATGGCAAAATTCCATGGGTTGTAGTTCGTATAATGTGTCGATGCAAGGAACCTGCGAATGAATACGTTGGTCACCAAGCTTTAGCACGAGAGGGGGAAAGTTCGCTTACAGCGCTATAGGAACTGAGAAGAGCCATTTCTTCGCTGGTGTATACTGTGCACCTTCATCAATTTGCTCCCAGAGGGTCAGATCGTCATAAGCACCGCTGTGGAGGTCCGATTGAAATGGTATGCCAGTGACATAGTGGAACATCAAGTAGTGAAACTGCGTCGGTTGTCAAGACCTGGAAGCGCAGTAGAGGCCGCCAACGTAAGGAACATACCCCAAGGTATATTAAATTGACTAAGGTCCAACTAAGCTCTTGCTGCATACCGGGTATTATGTCAATGATTATTTTGCCTGCAATGATGAGCAGTGGGTGTATCGCCCAAGCACCTAACGTGACAAAGACCTTGAGGGCAACGGTCGTCAATGAAGGACAGTTTGAACTCACCTTTCCTGTTCACCCATTCCGCATTCATGTTTTCGTACACGCTCTGGTCCAACCCCTCCTCCTGGTTGTCTTCCCCGACTGTCTCGACCTTTACAATGCTGCTACTTCTCATCCTATTACCGACGCGAACCTTGAGCTCTGAGTGAGAAGGAGAGGTCTCAATAGACAGGTGAGGCACGCTAAGCGTAGGAGATGATAGCAAGCCACTCATGATCGATGTAAAGCAATGGGCAGAGACGATGAAAGTAAGAGAGAGGAACGTCTGATGAGATGCTGGCCGAAGGTGAATGAGCCCACCTTTGGCGCACATGACACGTGGACAAGACGCTAAAGTATATGGCACGGTCAGGTTCTACCCTCTCATAACTTACAACGGTGGCTCACTTTCGACGACGAAAAGAAGGCATATGAACCTCAACCGCTCTGCATCTTGAAGATCGCGACCGCCTTTCTGTTGGCGATAGCCTACCAGGAGGAAAGCATGCTCCTTCAGTGGTGCACTCTCGAGCCTAGCGGACCTTCACAATTGGCGGCACTACGATTCACCTCCCCAGTACGCATACAATCAATCTCAATATTCCCTACGGACTATCAGCCATTTGCGAAGAGTCCAGAGATAGTCAGGTGCGTGTTTACTCAGGCTGTGATCGTTCGTTCTGGTGATAATGTGCTGTATAGCCGCACTGAACCAGAAGCATTCTTCCTTGAATTGTACTTCAATGCACATCCTGTACCTCAAGCGAATGTCAAGGAAAGAGCGAAGCCGTCCAATGTGCTCGTTCCGACGGTCATCGCATATGCCGGCGGACGAATGGACTTCCCTGTTCACATGAGTTTTGAGGTGAGTGAGAGGGCTCTTGTTTATCCTCACATATTCTAACATTCATGCCCCACGAGACTGCGACCCGTCTCATGGTAGTCAAAGGGTCATTCGAAAGCGTTTCTATGGCTATTTATGGCGAGGTATCGTCTGAAATACCTCCAGCACCTGCAAATTATGGGCCACGACACATACCCTCCACCGACCCGGTACCCCTCCATACCTCGCTGGACCCTAGTACTTTCTACGACCCGACCAAGCTGGCGTATCAACTACTGCAACTAATACCCGAAGCGCCTCCTCTGCCGCTCATAATACGTTTGATGTTCTGCCTGAAGCCGTCGAACGACGATTGGGACGCACCAGACTTTCCTTACCTGTACTCGGACTTGGAAGACTATTCTGAGGATTCAGACATTGAGCAAGCGGCCGCGGTGACTCTGCGCCCTGTCGCAGACAACACTGCAAACGCTGCCTTCCAGAGTTTCTCCCGCAAGGTGGCGCAAGCGATAGGATCAAAGGTACGTGCGTGGGAAGTGTAACAACCCCGATGAAGTGCTCCAAAATAACTGTGCATACCTTTTAGGATGATAATACAGCTTACAACTTTTCCAAGCTATTGAGCCATGTGGCATGTCAGCATGCAGAACTGTCGCGGGCCCTTCTTGTGAGCTGCAAAAATCGGTGTTTTCATTCCGAACTGACTTCTAGGAAATATCAGGATAGTGTGGACCTAGCAAGTGTTTTCGACGCTCGTAGTCTCGACGAGGATACTATGGAGAGGATACTCGATTCAACTTCCAACATCGATATCGCGAAGGCTTTCAACGTACAGTGGTTTCTGGACCTGCTCACCTCCATAACCAGAAGCGCCAGCAATGATCGGCACCTGCAGTCTCTAGCCCGCCGGTTACTGGCACGTCTGGAGGGTATGCTAGCGCTTGAGGATGCTATCTTGAACACCCAAGGGGCGTTTTCCGCAGCCGCGCTCACAATCAAAGACATCGCCTCTCGAGAGCGCTCTTTCGGCATCTGGCTTGCTAGTATGACCACCCACCAAGACATTTTGGACAAACTCAACGAAAATCCACCGCTGTCAGTGCCTTCTCAATATCCTTTACCTCTGTTCAAGACGAGTAAGGTGGCAGCATCTCATGAAGAGTTCATTGCATTTCTGCGGGCAGTGATTGGCGTGTCGTCCGTCCTCGCTGTATATGCATGGGCAGACAGCTTGCCCCACCAGCTTTGTCGGGAGCGCGCACTGGGAATTATCCGTCTCTGGCAAGGTGTGGACGGGTATTGCGAAGTCGGTGCACAAGTTCAATTTTTGAGACAGCTAGCTGACCGAGTAGCTTAGATCCTGGGTCATTTGCTTCTTTCCCGGCAGATGATCTTCAGACTGGAATGCATGCTTGACAACGACTTGCCGACTAAGTCAGGAATTGACGCTGAACACATCATTTTCAACCTCGCTAAGGACCCTCATGCTATTCTCCATCCGGAGCTGACGAAGAGTATTCTAGCTCTTCAGCCTCCACACTGCTTTATTACACAGGAGGAACGTCTTTCGATGCAAGAGTCGGCTGAAATCGTGGAAGATGGCTTGAGCGGCGCAGTGGACTATCTTGTGCAGCCTTTGGAGCAACCACCTAGCCACCGAAGCATTCGTGCTCTTCGAGTAGCGTTGGCTATTCTCAGCCAAGAACTAGATGAGCAAGTTGAGCAAGTTGTCCTCCAGGAATTCTGGGAAAAGGGAAATTGCAGCCTACAGACCTGTCTCACGGATGTTTATATTGAACTGAACGAAGAAATCTGCAAGCTTTTCACCGTGAAGCCGAATGTACAACTACCACAGGAGCTGACACCCCAGCTCTTTAGGGCTTCTGACCAAACCGTTGCCATCCTGCTCCGCCTTGTACCGCACTACCCACTCCCCGGGCGCACTATTCGACTCATCGTTGCGAGCGCCTCCGATTTGTTCGCCTCCACGGACCTCATCGACCTCTTATACGCGCAGACCAGCCCGACGTGCATGGCCGCTCAACAGTCAAGGCAGTCATGCATCGATCTTGTTCGTTCTTTGGCCTTGGCTCCCGGTCAAGCTACGGGCGGTCCGCTAAATGCAGAAATAATTCTACGAACACTTCTCGCTCATGGGTTTGAGTGCGGCGAACGAGATCCTGCCCATCACCTTCTGCAAGTCTTCTGTCTCGTCGATTACCTCCTACCTATGCCAGACGACGATGCTTTGCCCAGTCAGTGGACGCAACGTGTGCTCCCCAACGTCTTACAAGAGCTTTGGGCTTTCTGCTCTGTTCTCGACATCGAGAACAAGGCACATCTTGTTCGTCGCTTGGTTGGCCTTGACTGCGATGTCATCGGTATCGGTGATTGGTTGCTGCAGCAGGAATTGAAGGACTTGTTCCAGACTCTGAGGGGTTTGGAAGATCCCAGCGCCTCCTTGCAGTATCAGCTAATTCGCCAACATCAAGTCTCGCTCTCCATCCGATTCCTCCTTGACCTCATGTCCAGTGCCTCTTTAGTCTCTGAATGGTGCACCAACGTACTTGTAACAGACCCAGACGCTGCTCACATACTCGCATTGTGCCTCGAAAAGCTCGGCGGCCTGAATGTGCTATCATCGCCTATATCGAGGATCGTGCACATATTCACAGCAGAGCCTACCAAGCTCGTTGATGAGGTCAAACTTCCCATCGCTCTTACCCTCCTCAGGATTTGTCAGTTTGGAGATGTCACGAGTTCGGGCATAGTCTCCTCGATGCGCCTAGCTCACACTATCCTTCTCACCCTTCCATCTTACTTGGTGAAGGCGCAGAACGTGGCTTACGAAGTCAGCGCTCTTCTGTATCTATTGAGCACCACCCCACGCTTGATTGGAGGTGATTTGCCGGACGCTTTGCTAGGATTGCTGGAGTGGCTAGACGGTACCGATGACCCCGCCGCGACAACCATACAAGGCATCAGCTCCGCCACGTTCACCTCTTTGTGCGACAAGTTTCGGCCCATCCTTCCAGTAGCCAGGCAATCTTCCTTGAATTCCTTACAGACTCGCCTCAAGTTCCCCGCTCAAGAAGGGGTAGCTCGATCGCCGATCATGCTCCCTGAACATCTAGAGCTCAGCGTGCAAGATTTGGAGGACCTCTTGCGTGGCCCAACACCTACACCATTCACGCCACCGAAGCGAGTGTTGAATCAGGACGCGCTCAGCACCGTGACGATTTCTCCTCCCACTGCTGTCATCCGTTCTCCGGCTGCAACAGGGCTGACAAAAACGTATTCGAACAACGATTTCCGCCAGCTTCGTCAGACTCCGTCCTCGCGGCAGAACACAAGCAGGCTCCCAAGCATGCATGTAGATGTAGGTAGTCTGATTTGAATCTAATGCTTGATTTAGCTTTCTGTGCCCTTTTGAGACACTCGTGCTCACTTCTTTTCTTTCTCCCTCTTCCTTGTCTGCGTGTGAACCGGAACATAGGATTTCGAAAACGCCGCGTCCTCGCCGACGCTACTTCCCCTGCCGATGTCGGTGCCGATACCACTCGCTGCAGCGGGACCAAGCACGATATCGTTCGCCGCAGGCGCACATGCCTCATTGTCACCCGTTTTCAAGCTGCTGTAGCCTCTAGGTAAGTGTACAATTACGTGACGGTGGGAAAGTAAGATGTATGGATACAGGATACGCGCGAAGGGAGGAAGTAGAAGCGATGAATGTGTACGACAAGGAATCAAGTAAAGTAATCGTCTGTAGCGCTAACTGTATGGAAAGTGGCTTGTTTTGTTAGCATGGATGTATATGTAATCATGTCGAGTTTCCATGGCTATAACGGTACAATCAACGTTGCTGGCGTGCCCTCCGGCGAAGATGTGATGGAAGGATACCAGGATACTCTGAGACGGTGTCGTCCTGCGAGCGGAAATATCTGTCCATGTCTGAACTGTCAAACTCTGACATCCCAGGGACAGGAGACACAGGCTGCGAGGGTCCCGTTGAACTATCGCCTTGGGTTTTGGTACCCGGCTTGCCACCTAGGTAGAACGTACGCTTCCGCTTCGCCTTCAGGGGATGTCGTTCGCCGGTGTGGCCAGATCCTGAAGAGGTGTCTTGTGGAGGCACGCTACGAACCGTGAAATGCTCTAGTGTTCTCACGTACGGCGAAAGTGTATGGTTGGAGTGACTGAGTGTGGAAAGCCTCGAGACTGAATTGAGGGAAGGTTTGAGCACGATCTTGGACTCGTGATCAGCAAGCGAATGTGGATCTGGCGGTGACCCAAATCTGTCAAAAGAATTCAGGGAGGAAATAGAAGCTCGACGAGCTCTGGTGATGTGTATGCCTTCCTCTTCGTCTGTCGAAGGTCCTGGGGGCGTCGGAACGGAGTGGGTTGCATCAGTTGAGACCGAGTGGCGCGTACGCATGCTGGAGGGGCTGCCCATGCGACGAGGGATTGGTTCTCGTAGTTGAGGAGAAGACGGCATAAGAGGCTGGTAGGGTGAGATGGGATACTCAGCGTCATAGTTTTGTTGGTGTAAAGGTGGCTGATCATGTAATGACCCATCCCACATTGGCGTTGCGCCTGCAAAGTATGGATTGTACAGACCACTCCAAGAACGCGGTCTGTCTCCAATGGGTATAGCAGAGAAAGCACGGGGAAAGCCAGGACGATGGGGTGTGAAGTCTGAGAGGGAGAGACCACTTTGAGTACGAGAGATGGACTGCGGTCTTGTGGGCGCCGTTGACGGTTCGCGAGAAACCGGTTGACTCGAAGAAGGTAATATTTGAGAGTGAGAGTGTATGACTCTCGGCCGTGTAATAATGCCGCCTCCTACTGCAGGAACAGTTTCGTACTCATGCACGTCCACGTTTCCTGCTTCCGACACTGAAGGCATTGTAAATGATGCGTCTGATATGAGATCCTCCCAATTCGCAGCGTCGAATGACCGGCTATCGTCCTCGTCCAGTTCGTCCAGGTCACTTCTCTCTTCCGTCAGATCTGCAAGGCCCTTGTTTGGCACAAACAATGTGCGGAACGCGCCAAAGACACTCTTCTTCGGGAGACCTTCCGGTCGAAGGCCATAAGTAGGATCATAGTGTTCGTCCTCCGAGAACGCGTGCTCGTCATTGGTAAGTGGAGGGGAGGATGGCATCGACTGGAAAGGAGCGGGTTTGCGCCCCGTACTGATTGAGGAGAAACCACTGTTGGACCGCGAACGGCCTCTGACGGGTTGCAAGGGGGCAGAGGGACTCATGCCTGGGTACAAACCGAGGCCCGCCATCCGGGGACCTACGCCATGTGTAGCTACGCCAGAATCGGACGCAGCAAAGCTTCGCGAATGTAGCATTGCGGGTGGAGGTCGCCTGTTGAGGTAAGGAGCTTCAACCTTGGTCTTGACCCACCGTTGGCTCAAACGATGTATGATCCCAGGAAGATCCTCCTTGAACATCTGCCGAAGCTGGCCTTCAATCTCTCGCTGGATAAATTTCTGAATAACGGCGATAGAGTCGAATGTGCTGTTGATGTCGACGTTCTGGAGAGGGTCTGTCTTGAAGACGAGAGTGATCCCTTTCGACTTTGACACGACAAGAACGACGTAGGAGTTTAGCTTGAAGTGCGACAGGCGGAGGAGCATAGGTACCACGAGCGGGTGTTTTGCAGCTAGCATGCCCCGAGAACCAGCCATCATGTGTATGTCGGGTTGTTTGTGGTTCAGTGGGTTGGCCTAGAAAGTATTAGGGACTAATAGTACCAAGACACTTTGTGTGGTCTGAAGCACACCTGAACCTTGGTACGGAGAACGATGTGCGCATCTCCCTCGTACGTCAACCGAAATATGCCTCGAAACTGGTCCATGGTCAACTCTCCGATATCCCTGATCTCGAGCTCAGGAGGCTGCGTGCCCATCTCGAGTTCTACGACCTCAATCTTGTCTGCTATGACGGGGGGTTTGTTGCCCTTGTTAAGGGCGGCGTCGAGCATCTGAATGGCATCGGCGTGAAACTGGTTTGAAAAGCGGGGCCATTTGAATGTGAATGACATCTGCTGTGTGTCGAACGGTGCAGGGTCTTCATCCGGGGACGACAAGAATGGAGGAAGAGGTGAGAGAGATGGCGAGAGGTATACTAGTCATGGACTTCAACCACAGGAAAAACTCGGTCTCCTCAAGGCTGCAGCCGCTACGCGCTTGCGAATACCACCGGCAACAACACTCGTTCCAGACAACGACAATCTTGCACCGCAGCCGTGGATCACTGAATGCAGTAGAATAATGCAGAGTAAATCATTGAGGTGAATAATACAAATGGTGCGCGTAGATGGAATAGCAGATCATGTTAACGTATAGATACAACCAGCGAAGTCCCCCAAGAGTGAGATAAAATATCATCAACGAGCGACGTGAATTTCGTCAAGGAACAACGGCACAAAACGCACATCACTTCTTCCCCCTGAGTTGATTGCGAAGAGTCGTGTTTTCGTTCTGCACAGAGTTCAATTCCTCAAGTAACGCCATCTGCTGCGTTTGCTGTGACATTTGCGTCGACTCCAGTTCATCCTTGACCTTCGCTAGAGTCGTCCTGCACTCGGAAAGCTGCATTTCTAGTTGCCTGCGCACGCTATCGGTGTTGGAAGCTGCTTCGTTGGCCATCGTCAGGGCTCTCGCACTGAGCGTAGCATTCGCTTCGGTAAGCTGTGCACACGTCTCCGCCTGAGCCGCGGCTTGAGTCTCAAGCTCTTGTTTCTCAGCCTGTAGTTGATCGACTGTCTCTCGCAGCACGTGTAACTCGTCCTGCCTACAGATATAACCACGTCAGGATGGCTCGCTTGAAGCCGTGACACCGGTACATACAATTCTGCCTGTTGCTTCATGAGCGCGATGTTCCGCTCCTCCAGCGTATTCACCTGCTTCTGGTAAGTCTCTAGCGCAGTGTTACTGTCCTGTGCAAGTTTCTGAGCACGCTCCGCATTCTTCTTCAGCAAATCATGAGCCTGTGCGAAGCGAATAAGACGTTCGACAAGAGCTCGATCGTCTGTCACGAGAGCTTGGACGCGCTCAACGAATGCCTCTACCGAGAACGTTCCGCCGCCAAGGTTGCCAGAAAGCGCGTAGCCTTTGGGGTCGTAGAGGTTCTTCAACGAGCGAACGTCCATTTCAGACAGCGAACCACCCAAGCCTCTAGGTGACATGGGTGTTCCAGAGGGCGATCCTGTTCTGAAATTGCGAACTCCGAGTTTACTGGCTCTTGCCTCTGCAGAAGGGAGGATGGCCCACAAGGGTTGTAGTTGCGCAATGAGCTTGGCAACGTCGCCCTTATACTCCACAGGTGGACCGGAGGCAGCAGCAGCAGCCACCGCTGCGCTAGAGGCCACAACGTGAGCCTAGCTCGTTTGTTAGGTGTATTAAGACGAGTCGAAGGCATGGTAAGGCGTACCTGGAGCCGGATTTGCAGATCGCGAACTTCGGCTTTGGCATCGTCACGTTCTCGACGCAACTGATCTACTTCGCTAGCGACTGTATTCTGCTTATTTGCAGTAGCAAGCATGTCAGCTTCGAACTGTGCCTTCATAGACGACCAATCCTGTTGAGCTTGAGCGTGCCCCTCGAGCTGTGACTTCATGGCATCCATGTGTGAACTGAGGGCAACGACAGCAGCTGCCGGTGAAGGCTGCGTAGAATCGTATGTAATACCGTGAGACTGAAGAAGAGAGGTCAAGGCTTTAACATGCTCGTCAAGTTGGCTCCTCGTCGCAGAACCTGACGCAGCATCATCCTGAAGTCTGGTCACTTGCTCGTTCATATCAGACATCAGTGTCACCTTTTCCAGACCCCATTGAGCACGATCAGCTTCCCGCATGCGCCGCAGTTCCTCGATTTCCTCGTTCTTCTTCTGCAGTTCCATGATATGTGCAGTCGTCGCCGCTGCCAGCGTAGCCTCCAAGGCGGTTCTCCCACCACTCTCTGCATCTGAGGCTTCCACCTTCTTCTTCAGTTCTGCCACTTCCTGCCGCTTTTCCTCAAGTTCTACCCGCTGACTCAACCACACCTCTCTCTCCTCCTCCAACGCCTTCACTTGAGTCTCCATCCCCTCGAGCCTCGCGCTCTCTGCTTCCAACCGCTGAATCTCATCCTGCGCACCCTGCAGCCCCATACCCATGCTTGTCTCCATCTCCTCCTTCTCCAACCTGACCAGTGACAGCTCCTGCTCCGTTTTCCTCTGCTTCACAGTCGCCGCCTCCAATGCCGATGTCAGCTCTTGCAACTTCTCCTCCAGTGCAGCAACCCCTGCCGCAACTGCCGCGTCCGCCACAGACTGAGGTACCCGCGGACTAGTAGGTATGACAGTGTCAGCATGTCCCGCAAACAGGTGTGCTCCGTCGAAACGGCCCTTCGAGGAAGCCGTTTGGATGCTGGTAGCAGAAGACGCAGTGATCGGACTCATCTGTGAGCTTCGGTTCGGTGTGCTCGAGCCTGACGTCGTGTTCTCGTCTGAGCCATTCGCTTTCTTCTCTAGGCTCCCCACGGAGTGGCTGAGCACACCAGCACGATGCTCAAGCAGCTTTCGATTAACCTCGTTCGCGCGTTCCGTCACTCTCCACAACTCCTTCTGTGTCGCGTCCACTTTGCGATTGGCGGCATCGAGTTGTTCAGAGGACTGCTTGTTGACGGCTTTGTACGCCGCATTGGCCTTAGAGAGGGAGAGCGCTGCGTCTCGAATTTTTGTTTCTAGTAGAAGCTTCTTGTTCATGGCTACAAGTCTGGATGATAGGACTTGTTGCTCCTGCAGCGAGGTATCGATATGCAAATATGCGGCATCTCCGGAGGACGTACCTTCTTCAACTCCTCAACTTCCTCCGAACTAAGAATCTCGAAGCCTCTGCTATCAACAATCGCCTCGCTAGCTAGCAGACTCATGAGCAGGTCATCCCGAATGTTGAGCATCTGCGAGGATCGCTTCGATTCGGTTCCCGTGGACTTGCGGGAGAGTTGGGATACGCGAGATGGCAATGGGTGCATTTTCGGCGAAGAAGGACCCGCTCCGGGTGATTCAAGTGCAGAGCCCGTTCGCGCCGAGTTGCCATTCGAGGATCGACCGGCTGGGAAATGCGAGCTGCTGCTTTCATCGTTCAACGGCAGAGGAGGTTTCCTGTCTCTCCGTAGCGACAAGGCGGGGGTGGTTTTCGGCGGACTGTCAAAGGATGTTCTGGGAGGTGATGTGGGCGGTGGTGACGGTGGCCAGGACGATTTGCCGTAGATGACCAGCGGAGCGGTGCTGGGCGGGGAAGTCATGGGCTCCGGGGTGCTGTTTCCCGTTCCTCCACCACCAAGAAAGCGACGTACACCGTTCATAGCAAATAAACACGGAGATGATAAGCTTAGGATATGTGGGTATCGTGTGCAGAGGTATCGTTGAGAAGCGTAGGATGGGCGGAAGGTTGTGGCAGAATGGCAGCCAGCTGCGGGATAATTGAACGCAACTGTCGCAGCAATAGTTGGTATTCAGTGCAGAGGTGCTGTTCACCTCGTATTGTAGACTACCACAGCTGTTGGTTGGAAGATGGTAGAGGAGGTCAATGTTGCGGAAGCGCTACAGCAAGATTCCAAGTCGCGATTTAAAATGTATGTCCAAATTTGGACATGTCTGCGCTTACCCACTGGCACAACCGTTGCAAGTTTTGCCCTGACAGACGGTTGATTTTTTTTTTTTTGGTAGAGCGTAACAGGAGGACTCAGGAGGGCAGTTCGCATGACGAACCCCATCCCCCTTGCTGGTGCGAGGGAATTTCACCCTCTATATCTAATTTTGCCGGTACCTCAGGGGAAATGCTTTTTCGCACTCTGTCCATTTATCTATGACAGATGTGTGGGACTGGATTGTCCTTCACCGCTCAACCTTAACCAGGGTCAAAATTCCGACCCCTATCTAGGTCTCGCTCCGGATCAATCCTACCCACTAAAACCCCTGTATGATGCAACCAGTCCGTTGGGAGGCTACTTTCGTTCTGTAACGTTCCTGACCAAGTCCTCAGCACTTCCTCTCCCTTCAGCCGCTTATGCGTCGGGTACTTTGGGTTGGTCAGCGCTACATCCATCTGAAGTCTACGGTCCATTGTGTAGTGCCATCTTCGTATTATCTCCTCCTTCGTGAGTTCCTCGCTTGGTATATTTCTAGGCTCTACCACTCGTTCACATCTCAGTCTCCAGATTAGGTGCGCCGACTCTGTCACAATCAGTCTGAAGAGGCGCGTCGTGCCCCATGCCTCCTTCCCCTCATTCGTCTTGATTGTAATTAGATTCGCTCCGACCACGGTTCCTAGCATTATCTCAGGTATCTTTCCTGTCTTCTTACTCAAGAGAGCTCTTACCCAGACGGTTGATTTCAAGTACGAATGGTTCGAACAATCACTTTGAACACTCAACAGAAAGGCGGTGGACGTTGTTCGACGCAGGCCCGTCGAAAGGAGAATGATGAAACAATGCAGTCGTCAGCCATGTCTAACACCAGCTGTCAGTGTACTACGTTGACAGCAGCTATTAGCAAACCTGCTCGCGGCAAAAACCATAACGATGTCTGAGGCATCGTCGGCTCCAGTAGAACATCACTTTCAAACAAATACATTAGTAGATCTCACATTTCTGGCATTGGCGCCGGCTTTGTGGCGCGGCCAACACCGCGGCAGGCACGCCAGGGCCTTCTAACCATTGGCAGGCTCTCAACCTCCCTCCATCGTCACAGGTAAGCACATATATAGCTCTATACGAGATCCCATCTGACATTGTTTTATCAGTGTTGATGACGCTGTTATCGTCTAGGCCACCATCCCACCCGAGTTGTTTCAAGACATCCTCCATTATGTACGAGACGTCGACCGCTCTCAGGTCCACCGGTGCTTCAAGACTTTGGGGCTGAAGATCGACGGGCCACAATCAGGCACTTCGGAGCTTGTTTGCTCACCTGTGTCTATCGGGCACGCGCATGTCGTCCCACAATATTCGAATATATCCAACCGCGGAGTTTGGACGACTTGCGCAGATTATCCTCCTTGGACGGTCCTAGCACACCGCAACGATTTGTTCCGGTCTCGGAATACATCAAACATATGCTACTAGTACAGCAGTTAGAAAAGCGATTATGGCTCTACATAATCCCAATGCAAACGTCCTTCGATTTGGGAGGGTTAATATCCAAATTCAAAGAAACCCATGTCGAGATCAGACTTGTTCGGTCAATACCACTCCGCGCATTCTTGCGGGTCTTCCCAGGTATCTGCCATCTCATACTATCCAATGCGACACCCTCTTGTTGCAGAACTGTCACTTCCTACCACTGCAAGAGTTCAAAGGCTCGCTTCGTGACTTCCCCTCCTACAGACTTCCCGCTCAAGATTTCCCGGGAATGCCGGACTCGTGTCGACAGGGCTCTGCTCGCCAGTGGCCCGCTGGAGCTGTCACATTTTTGAGTACAAGTCACAGCCTGGGACTGTAGAAGGAGCGTGGAGTCGGCCTAAGCAGCGCTCTCCTGCTGAGAACAAATCCGTCGTCACTCAATTCTCACAAGCTCCCATTATTGCTACAACCATCAGATCAACCAGTTATCTACGACATTTCGGACGTGATGTACCGGGGCATTCACGATCTTTTAGTCGAGTCAATTCACAACCCAGTGTTCGAAATCACTACTGGAAAATTCCTACATGTCGACAGAGATTCATATAGTAAGTAATTAGTCCGATCAAAACCCACATACCTAGTGTAAAGAAATAATCTGTAGCCTTTATATCTACCGACATCCACCGTCGAACGATGCTTTCTCTTCGGCAGACAGAGTTGGTTCAACACGTTTCGCCAACAGGACCAAACCGTACCAACGTCAATCACTTTAGTCGGAGTCTACCCCCCTTCTAGGTCTTGGTTTGGCGAAACCGCAATGTCGACTGGATGCAGTGCGAGACAGTATCCTTTGGACTCTTCCTATGCGCGACGACTTCGTCCAATGTGTCGAAGCAAGCAGAATCGCGCTGGCCAAGTTGCACGATTGGATTGACCTACTTCATTAGGGTGACGACATGGAAGGAAAGGTGGTCAAACTTGTCACGTTGGAGGATACCGAGAAGACGTACGTGCCTTTTGTATTCTCAGCATTTGCGAACTACAACTCACAGACTCACAGAGACCGTTTTTGAGTAGCTCAGCTATGATACGTAGAGATTCGAGATTCGTGGATGCAGTCTGGGGCGCTGCGAGAGCGGGCATGAACGAGATGGGCTGTTCATCTCGACATTTACATCGTGCAATACATTCGCCTGAAAATAGAATCTATGCCGGACTGGGAAGCAGTTATCAATAGCTATCGGAGAATGGCAAAGTCAAGGATTAAAATAACAATTTCATCAGAGATGACAGTTCTCGAGGCCCGCCACATGATATACAGGAAGAGAATGAAACAAGAAGCATAGACGCATTCCTTACTTCGCTGCCTTCTTCGCCATGCGCCGCGACCTACGCAGAGCTACAGTCGGACGCGACTCAGAATCACCACCACCAGCATGGGAAGACGAGGAAGGCCCAGCTACCGGATCTATGACTGCCTTGCTCTTGCCCTTCCGATTACCTGAGCCTGAATCCGCCTCCACCACGTCAGAAGGTCCTTCAAGGTTGTTCCTGGCCCGCTTAGCCTTCTTCCCCGTCTGCTGATCCACACCGTCGTGTGAGTGACCGTCAGCCTGGCTCTGGGCCACCGTCTCGTTCCATGGCCGTTTCTTATCAATTGCATCCCTTCGAGAGTCAAGGGAAATACCACCAACGGCTGCCGCAGCTGGCAGAGCCTGCTCCTTCCCTCCCTCGATTTGACGGCGAATCGGCTTCAGCGTGATGTCAGCGCTCGAAAGCATCTCGTGATTCGTCATGATTTCGGCGTATATCTCTGGAAGTATCTCCGCCGCAACAGTATGATCGATATCGTTAATGTTGCCCTCTTCAACTTCCTTGTACCGATTAGCTATGAACTGTCGAGCGCGCTCGAGGGCATCCGCGATTGGCTGTAAGATGGGATGAAGACAACCATTGTTGTCGGCGAAGTCGTCCTCCAGCAGAAACGCAGCTCTTCTGGCATCGTGATCGATCAGAATATGGCTGTAATAGTCGTGTTGGGCTTTGCGGCGAACATTTGTGTCTCCTGCAATGTCGGCAGTCCTGTATAAGGTGAGGTAGACAGTAAGCCACCACAGTGACTCAATATCGTGTAAAGGGTTGTGTTGGAAAGGAGGCGGTTTGTTTGCATTCTGAACCTGCACAGGTCTGGAGCCCTGTTTTGCGATGCTACGCTTGTCATTGCTAAACACAGAGGAGACGAAGTCCCCGGATAGACCTCCCCTCGCTCTGAGCTTCCCTGGGCCCCGAAACTCGTACTTATGGCTTTTTGCTTCAATCGACATGAACAAAGCAGTACCCTACACGTTGCCATGAGAATCCCCTGTGGTATGTGAAACAGAAAATGAACATACCGAGCGTTCCGAGTGACTCATAGTCAAGGGATCATTCATTTTTCTGGCGTACTCCAAGTCCGCGATCTTCACCACGTCGTCGACGACGAGAATATTTCCGGAACTAATGTCACGGTGAACCCAGCCGCACTCGTGAATTGCAGCCAAGGCTTGACAGATATGAGCATATTGATTCTAGGCGTCATTAAGGCGGGAACTCACCACCTAAGGCTTGCCCTGACACTTGCAAGGTAGTTTTCATGCTTGTTATAGTCTCAGTAGTATTACCGGTCTCTTTGAACACAATGCGGTGATGAGATTTGTCGTGGAAGGATGTAATCGGAGGTTTGAGTGGAACCTCTGGAAGTGGAATGCCAGAGCCCTGGGGTGCAAGCGGCATGTCTTTTGGCACCGTGTCTTCGGAGATTGCGAGAGGTGGAACATGAACTGCTGGGAAAGGCTCGAGATCCGTAGGTAAAGCAGCTCCACGACGCAGAAGAGTGAGAGTGTTGTCTTTCTGACCATCAATGACGACGTCGCCGAAGTACAACGGCGTCAACAGATGCTCCTCAAGGATACTCCTGCGCTCGTCTGATGGAGCATCTTCCAGTATCTTCTTTCGAATGGTGGCTTCTCTCAAACGATTGTCATCCACCCAGTAATCCTTGATGACGACCAATTCGGGCTGCACCTTCCCGTCGATGAGCTGCTGGGCTTTCCAGACACGTGTCCCTCTGCTCCGTATGGCCTCTGCCCCGATGTTCGAAAGCTCAGTTATGGTGCGAAACGTGACAGTGCTCGTCCTTGGCTCCTGCGCGTCTCCACCTTCGACGCTGTCCTCGACGTAATGGATGGTCATGTCCCACTGGTTTCTAGCTCGAAGTTGTGGGTCACCCGCTGACTTCATAGTCGGATCGTAGCCAAGCTCGTGTGGCTTGGCGTACATCTGCGAGAGGAAGAAATGCGCAAGGTTCTCATGATCCTGCATACGAGGGTGTGTGAGCAACGATTCACGGAGGAACCTGTGACACTCACATTGAGAAAGTGGAAGGCCTCCGTGACTAGAATATCAGAGCGACTGCAGAACCACAGTCGCATGTCCGTGTTCTCGATCGTGTACCCGACGACGAATCGGCGACAAGGATCTTCTCGCATGATATGGTTGAAGGACCAAAGTATTTTCGAGACATTCTAACATTGCTCTTCAGATGCAGCAATCTGAAAGTGGAGGAGATATCTCACGTCGTTGATGTCATCTATACTGTTCCGTTTCTTCTTCTCTCCTGGGGCCACGATGAACTCCCAGTAAATCTTGTCGCGCTGATAGCTGACGTGTTTCTTATTAAAGACCGTAGCCGTCAGGCTTGGATGCATTTCTTCTCCTCGACGACAACGGAGTTTTGGTCGGGTTGCACTTGATGACGACGGATTGCCGGAGGGCCGTTTTCCGCAGAACGGTGTCAGCAGCAGCTCCGATAGCAGCGGCCATGCGTGCGAAGGGGGCAAAGACCGCGTCCTCAACACCAACGGTGTCTGCTGGATTTTGTTGGAAGCATTTCCATTTGCCCTGTGGTGTCAAATCGCCATTGTCTTTCAGTCCCTTGACCACCTGGGCAACGTCGAGCTCAGAGGGCAGCGGTGGCAATATATGTTTCTTGAACCATTCTAGCGAAACCTGGGGAAAGGCCTTCCCAACGTCAAGAATTACTGCTCCACGACGTTCGTCCGTATCTCCCCAGATAGTTGGGGCAGAAACACCGTGCTTGGACTTTGACGGCGTATCGTTAGTGGTCATGCGAGGGGGAGGGAAATGACTTTGGACAGGCGTACTGAGTATGATGGGGGGATGCAAGAGTCGACATCCATCCCTGCGTCCATCAAATCGCCTACACGAGGCGTGCTGTGCAGTCACAGTCACCAGCGAACAATGGAGGTCACGGTGTTGGTTCGAGTTGAACTGCCCTTTTGGGCGTGGTCATTAGACGCTCATGATAGGATCTCAGATCCGCTGAAACCTCTAACACGCGTGGTACTTATGACTCTCTTATACTTCACTCTTCGAAGAGCACACTCAGATTTTTGCCAGAGTAGCCTTCCTCGCTACGAGTACTGGCCATCTAACCTCCTCCCAACTGGTGTGCAAAGTGGCTAGTACAGTTGTCTTTGACTCTTTGTAACGCGCCTCCCATAGGCCATGCTTATGGCCCAGCAATCGAGGGCCTAGCCAGCCTGCAGCACGACAGCCAGCTTCTTTTTCCCGTTGATTCCTGATAGATTAAGGCAATTTGTTCGACAACGCTGAACTGGGCCTCTGGCACAAACTTACTTGGACTTCGACACGGGATACGGAAACGCGATCCCTTATGACCAGGCAGAAAATGTGCGTATTTAATCCCTCTGGACAGAATGTCGTCGGACGTGTCCAATATCCCGCACACTCTCTTACGATTTTTCGATCTCTAGGTCTAACTCGACATGCCCGCAATACGGACCAGCGCACATGCCATGCCACCGTCAGATGATCTTCAGCGTGAGTCGTTGATGCGGGGCAACCGGCAGGCGAGGAAGGTAGTCGAACATTCGTTCAGGCGAGCTACGGCCCCGGTGCCACGACTTGAAAGTGCAAGCATAGCCTACCAGAGGGAGGGAGTGGACCCTGATGCCCCTGCTATCGCCTTATCGGACGACGAAGAAAATAGCGTGAGTCATCGATACAAAGCCACTCGTCCCCGTTCACTCGCTAAGGAACTACTCCCTCGCCAAGCAATACAAATGTCCCATCTGCCCCAAACACCACATTATCAGGTACAACAAGCACGATGAGAATGGCAGGCAGAGCAAAGCAAACAGAAAGGATGATCACCTAGGCATGCACATGCACGTGGAAAGGGTAGCTGAGTTATGCAGCATCGATCCGCAGCGGATCAGACGACATTTTCCGTATAAATGTCTGCATTGCAACAGGTAAGTGCTAGCTACTCTGTCTGTAGACCTTCCCATCGACAGAAACGTATGCAGATATTGGTACCGCGATCATCTCCACCGCATGCATGTAGCGAAATGCCCATTCAGACGTCATTTGGACACAAAAGTCAAAGCCATAGCTACCTCACCCTCGCTCTCGCCCGGGAGTCAAGCACCGATTTTATCCCCTTGGCCCGTGAAATTCCATCGGAGTCCTACCGTAAAAGATTACAACCGACTCGCATCAGGGATGGAGCTGGAACGTATCCGACGTGCCTCTAAGCCATCCAAATTGCCAGAAGCTACTCTACCTAACTACAAATCATTCCTCGAACCTGAGCGTGGATTGTCCCGACTCTGACTAGCGGCCATTATTGATCACGCGACTATGCGCTCAGGTCTACGTCAACTGATAGCTTGCTTAGCCCTTGTGGAAGCCTGACTTCCAATCTGACACTTCAAGTTTCCACTCCTCGCGGGGCCCTCTGCTCTCGAAGGTCACATCTGTATCTATATCGTATCCTCAACTGTTAACGAGCATCAATTTCCCCCTTCCTATGTGGAAAAGAGACGTTAGACGAGCTTCTCTTCTCCTATAGTTCCAATTGTGCTTCCTGTATCAACGAGTCGCGGCGATTCAATCCGATACATAGCTAGGCCCGCAATAACCTGCAGTGACATGTTGGCACACAAACGATTAAATAAAAATTCATTTATGGCCGCATTCAGGCGCTATGAGTACCTGGATAGCCGCTGTTTTCTCCTAGGCAGGACCGCCGAGAAGAGTAGGATACTGTCGGGAATTGTTTGCCCAAACTTGAATTAAATGACTACAAGCATGCCCATGTTTCGCAAAGTGGGCGAAGAACTTTTCATCGCCAAACAGCTGAAAATAGCAGCCCCAGCCCCAAAACCGCCGAAGCAACCTCGAACACAAGGTACGCCTCCCGCGGGCCCAAGAAGAACGCAGTACCCGCAAGTAGCAGCATCCTCCATTCCAATTTCGAGTACCACAGCTGTCCACCAGTCGGTGACCAAAGCCAGGAGAAACCCCAGCCTGGGTCAACAAGAACAAGGAACGGGAGGACGTGCAAGAAGTTGTGATCTCCGTCGAAAGGCGTTGTATATCCAGCGGTTAGCAATGTTCGCACCCACACTGCGAGGATGGGCGCCACCAGAGGTAGCAACCATGTCATCAGCAACAAGAGGTGCTCGCGTTCGTTATGGGAGCTCACGACGTGCGATACTCTAATGCCAGCAGTCACAGGTGGAGATGGGGTGATGCTCCCCTGATCGCGATTACGAGAGCGTTCCTCTGAGGTCTTGATTAACGGTATGGCCACCGTACTTGACGGGTCTGCCTGCGGTGGGTTGTGCGATGCACAGGTGTAAAAGAGGAATGTCCAGCATCCCAAGAAGCCGACTTGCCAGGGAACGAGGACAAAGATAAGGAGGCAGACGAGCCCGAGAGATATCAGCGCATTAGGTCTTTTGCTGGAGATGATGCGCTCAGGACCACTTGGAGAGAACGATGAGATAGTGATGAGGTTTTGAGGCAAAGTTGAAAGACTTACGAGGGGAAGAGACGTGAAACATAATAAAGCGGCAGTTGAAGTAGAAGAACCAGCCACCAGCTGACTGACACGAGACCGGTAGCGATGAGCAGCATCAGAGGTGCTAGCGGCACGAGCAATGGCTCGCCCCTGTTACCAAGCCATACGTGCACCGGCAAAGGCAAGATAGAGATACAACAGGACGCGACGAGTAGCCCCACCATTCTGGTGCGCACTAATGTTGAAATTGTATCAGAGACCCGAGGCACGGTACCGGATGCTCTGCCTGCTCTCGCTGCTTCGTATAGAGTCAGGGCTACCACACCTACCGCCCATGTCGCCACAGGAGCTCCGTACCTGCCACCCCATCTGCCTATGGTGGCCCACCAGTCCACTGTTATACCAATACGAGATATGGCACAAGAACCCTCCCCATCAGTGTATATAGTGAGGTTGAGTCCGTGTGTGTAAGGCGAATCGATGTAAGGCGCTGAGCCATGAGTGTGTAAGAGCTTCTTGCGAGCCAAGGTCAGAGGATGATAGTGAGTTTCAGACGGGTGGGATGCGTGTTCAAGGAGCGGAAGAAACATGAGTTCTGAGGCGGATCATGAGGTTCATGCATGAGTATGTGAGATTGTGCAGCTCACCTGTGCAATGCGAGGCATACTGTGGAACGACGCGATATACCACTAACGTGTGAGACAAAAGACGAGGCAAGTAGATTGAATGCTTCAGAGAAGAGCTTCTCCCTAAGTCCACCAACACGCTCGACAGGAAAGGAGCTAAGGATTGCGATGTTGTCAGAAGGCAGCAGAAGCAGCTATTATCGTGCTCACCCAGTGAGCTGACGTCCTTTATCACAGGCTCAGGAATAAAGCCTCCGAATAGCCAGGCTATCTTTTTACTGCCATCCAGGGTCACCGCAATTTGTGCATCCTCTTCAAAGGATACTTCAGCCTCAAAAAACACCACGCCTTCATTTTCAGAGATTCCTTGATCTGGTAGAGGGAATAAGGCGCCTTGGGAAGGGTTCGGAATTATTTTCAGCGTTGTCGGGACCAGCGGGACACACGAGCGGTGTGCATGACACGTATGAACAACGGTCCCAAAAGGTAGCATAGGCAGCGTAAGCTCCGAGTTTGCCTTGGAGACGTACAGTACGAACTTGCGCTTTCGGCTAGGGTCCTGTTTGTTCGGGATGATGGGCAGGAACCATGTATGTGGCTCCAAAATATTCTTCACAACCAAGTGCTGATCGGGTTGTAAAATGCTGGATGGACCTATATTATTGGAAGGTATTATAGAATATCCTGAGGGAACAATATGGCCGTCTGGTATCCAGGAATCCAAGATGATGCCTCGTTCACTCGGAGAACTTCCACCCCCAATTTCGAGAGCGGCTCTTGCAACGCGCCAGCGAACCTGGTGACACCACACCATACCTCTATGATCGACACCGGTCCACGCAGCTTCAAGGGAACTAGTGAACACAGTTCGTCGGAATGGCTCTCCGCCATCCTCATTGACGTTCAGCGGAGGAAGAACACAGGATTCTGACGGGATCATGAGGTCGGTGGCGCCTCCACAGAGAGACAAGATTGGCGTGGGATTGGATATCAAAGTCCTGCGATTGCGCGCGTATATACGTTCGATGTGCCTATCAAATCGAGCCGGCGGAAGGCTATGTGGCGTGGACATCGTGATGATGGCGGATATGTTTGGGTGAGGGAGTAAGGATGTCGCAACAATACCTCCCATTGAATGTCCCATAATGATAACGGTAGTGCCAGCGGGGTAGCGTGAAAGGATGTAGTCGACAGCACGCGACGTGTAGCTCGTCTGCAAGTCCAGCGTCGTACCGTGAAACGCGGACAGGTCTTCATTGAACTCGACTGCCACGACGATAAGTAACAGATTATAATATTCACAATTTGAACGGACCTGCATAGAAGTCTAAGTGTTTCAGATGCCTTCCACGAAACTCGGGGGAAATATCATATGGCTGGTGGTAAAACTGCCTCGCCGCAGACGAAGCTATGGAACGGACTTGGTGGGAGGAGCCAGCATTGCCAGGAATGAAGACGACTGGCACACCGTCAGGCTAAAATCAGTCGTATTCAGTTATTAGAGACGAGATACATGCAACATACCTCGTTGCCTTCCCATCCAACCTCACGGTACAACCACAACGAATAACGACCCGCAAGAGGTGACCATGAGCGATCAAATCCTGTCTGCAAGACGTACGAGGGGGACATCCATGACATGCGACAGCCTTGAGGAGAGATTGTTTGTACGGTATCTATTCCAGCATAGTACAGGATAGCTGCAACGACTAAAGAGACCAGGCCAAGGGCATGCACCAACCGGGTGCTCATTGGCGGAAGAGAAGCAGAATGCTAAAACAGGCGCTTCTCACCGATAGAAATGTTTGTTATTCATTATAGAGAATATGTGACCTAGTGATCCGCGAATGTTGATGCTCCTACAACAGATACTTATCGGACTACAAACCCACGCGGAATATCCGTCCAAAGCGCCTGTACACCTAGATACATCGTCATGCTTCCGCTGCGAGGTTGTCTTTACCGTCCATCCAAACCTACCCTCTTGCGTACGAGCGAAGGCCGGTTTCTGCGCTGAAAAGGTTTAGAGGAACTGGTCTGCCACTCGACAAGGAGTTTGTGTTAGTTTCGCGCAGTTTCAGGACTCGGAGCAAGGCACCCCTGCCGTTCTCTCGCTCGAAGTTGGCCTACGGTTTACTACAGTTCTTCCACCGAGAACTAGGATGGCATCTCCCACTGGGCACGACAACTCCTCGATCCTGTCTGGCTCGATTTCAACGTCTCCGAAGACGATCCGGGGCAATTCAGAACATTCTCACTCGCCTGTCAGACATCGCGCTAGTGTAGGGGATGACAACGACACACTTTCCCGTCCTCGTCTCTCGCCTACCCTTACAAGATCGTACAATCCCAATGATCCGGATGTTAGGGAGCGACAGCGAGCGATGGACGTTGACATGGCTCTGCATCTGTCTCGAGCGCGGAGCAATACAGTCGTAGGTCAATCCCCAGACTTGACAACACCTTCGCAAGGTCGTCTCGAACTTCCTTTGGATAAAGAACGTTTCATCGGACTGTCGAGGCAAGAGGAGCAGGATATCAACTATGCTAAGGGGATTGGCGGCGTGCCGGTAGACGAACATCAGGAGCACTTTCATCCTGGGCCTGCGGCGAATATGCACCTTAACCATCTAAGCGTAGGACATGATCCAACGCTTCTCGTTTCCCTAGGTGCACCAGACCATGATGATACTGGTGGTCTTCCTATGTACCAGCCCAGTATCCTCGCAGAACAGCCTACATTCGACTTCGACGCACTCGAATCCTTCTCGAAGGAGGAAAAAGGGACGTTGGGGATTAACTCTCCAACATCGCCTACACCTCCTGATGGAGGTGCAGGCTTGCCCAGTAGTCAAGTTACGTCGAGCACTATTCCTGTAGCCCCGGAACACCCTCAGAGCGACTTTACACTTCCGTTGCCCCGTGCTCGGCAACGTAAGCTCAGCCAGAGCACTCCCGGTCCTCGTCGTGCCAAAATGGCCCTTTTCGAAAACCCTTCAGGAGGTCCCCCGCCGTCCCTAGCCTTTCACTCGCAGTTCGGAAGTAATGGAGCAGCTCTGAGTGCTGTTCCGTCCTTTGATAACTTGCCCCAGCCAATTTCCACTCCTGGCTCATCCGGACTTCCAAGACAGAGCACACTCGGCTCAGGGCACGACCGGCCGTATCGTTTTTCATTCTATTCCAACGCCCTTTCAGCCACCATCCATGCGAAGAGCTTGAGTGAACTGCCGGCTGATGGTCAGACATTCGAGGAGCTTTTTCGGGGTGTCAATCACTCCAATGACCGTCCTGACGCAACCAACCTATCGCGTCCAAACACTAGCATGGGTATGAATCCGCGAACGAATGGTGCGCCCCCCGTTGCAGCTGCCAGTCGTTCGGGCCTATCAAAATCGGCCGATAGACGCAACCAGAAATTGCCTGGGACATCTGTGGATACCGATACATGGTGGCTCGATGTCCAGTCACCTACGGACGAAGAGATGAAAGTGCTTAGCAAGGTATGTGTAGCCAGGGACTCAGAGGCTCCGAAGTCTCATGTTCTACCTAGGTCTTCTCGATACATCCTTTGACCACAGAAGACATTCAAATGGAAGAAACGCGCGAGAAAATCGAGCTCTTCCGCAACTATTACTTTATCTCCTTCCGTAGCTTCGAGCAGGATAATCTCAGCCCTACTTATCTGGAGCCGCTCAACATGTACATCATTGTGTTCCGCGAAGGCATTCTCTCTGTAAGTAACGCCCTGTATCTGCAAAGCAATGCCTATCCTGATGTCTCGTTCAGTTCCACTTCAGACCCACTGCTCATCCCCAGAACGTCCGCCGTCGCATAAAGCAGTTAAAAGACTACATCAACGTAACTTCAGACTGGATATCATACGCGCTCATCGACGATATTACCGATGCTTTTGGCCCCCTTATCCAAGGCATCGAATATGAGGTTGACAGTATTGACGAGTTGGTGTTGATTTTGAAGGAAGCAGAGCAGAGCGACATGTTACGAAGGTAGTGCTCTGCATTCATTGAAACTTTTGTTTACAACTTACGCGCCATGTTCCCTTTAGGATTGGTACATGCCGCAAAAAAGTCATGGGTCTTCTGAGACTCATGGGCAACAAGGCGGATGTTGTCAAAGGCCTGGCGAAGCGCTGCAACGAAAACTGGCGCGTCGCGCCTACGTCTGACATCGTAAGTACAACCCGCAAGCAACAGGATTTATTCGGCTGAAGCTGACTTTCTCTCGCAGGGCTTGTACTTGTCCGATATCCAGGACCATTTGATAACGATGACCCAAAACCTGAATCACTACGAGAAAATCCTCTCACGTTCTCACAGCAATTACCTCGCACAAATTTCTATCGAGATGACGGATGCTAATAATCAAATCAACGATGTGCTTTCGAAGCTGACTGCGCTAGGTACGGTCCTTATCCCCATGAACCTTGTGACAGGTCAGTATCTCCTCTTCTACGAAACAACTTTCACGCTACTGAGCGTGATGTCAAATATTGATTAGGCTTGTGGGGGATGAACGTGACAGTACCAGGGCAAGATGTTCCGGTAAGTACATGCCATGCGTTACCTGATGTGCCAGATGTCCTCATGCAGGCATTTTTCAGGGATACGCCTGGTTTTTCTCTATTATTGCAGTCTTAGCAGCGTTCGCAGTGATTGCTGGATGGTCCACTTACAAACTCATGGTTGCACGGTAGCAGTAGACATCTTCGCACTCTCTATCTTACAGATCGTCATGGCTCGGACAGCTTAGTAACAGCAGGAGCGATTGTAATATTCACTAGCATGATTCAAGCTTCTGCACAGGCACGACAGCGAAGCCGACCAGTTTTACGCACTGTCCGCGCGCTCAAATCGTAATGGTCTCCTCTTCTCTTCCAGCGTGCGACGCTGTGGCTGTGAAGGTTTGAAATCCGCTAGCCAGGTCTTCATGTTGGCAAGTCCCTGTTGCTGCACAGTGAGAACAGTCGGGTCCACAACTGCGTTCGCGCTTATCAGGTCTGAACAATGGAAACCGTCGCTTATGCCAATGGGCTGAGATGCGGTACTTGATGTGGGTGATCCGCTCGCGGAAACTGTTGCTTCACGCCAAGGGTCTCCTGCGAATGAGAGATGTCATGTCAATGAAAGCATTCGGAAACCGAGTTGATGTCATCGGAGTCGGAGAGGGCTTGCCAATATGGTATGGAGAGGCGGAAATCGCGACTTACTATGGCCGTTGGCAAAGAAGAGCCTGTCAACCTTCAAGTTCCAGCCGTGATACGCATTATTGAGCTGTTCTACATTTGGTTGCGGTAAAGGATTGCCACCGAACGCTCCAGGGAACCAATAAGTGCATTGTCTCTTTTATACGCGTCAATGACAAATGGTGTAGACAAGTCGCATGAGAATACGAACCTCGTCATAAGGTGGTTGTACAAGTCGTGTGACAAGCGTCGGGTCAGTGATCGGGGCTCCTTCCTGGAAAAATCCGACTTGGTTACATCTGTAAATGGACATCATTGGCAACCTTGACGATGCCCATGAATGAGACGTACACAATCCACGTCCATGATCTCCCAGCATTGTTCAGGGATGTGTCGGTAAAGTACGTCTGCGTTGGATCATATGATCCAAGACACGAACTACAGAAGAATTGTCAAATTGGCACAGGTGAGCACTGCGTGACTAAACTCACACCACATCTTGATTGCCACACACTGCGACAAAAACGTGTCAGTGGGACGTCTCGTAACGGACTCGCGGAATATTGAGGCGACGTACGAGACTTGAGATAGGTTGCGTTCCAGAACGCGCCCCATGCTGGCAAAGCGTGGTCAAGGCCCCATCCAGCCTCGGATGCTACCTGGCCACTCTTGACCTCAAGGGCATCGCAGAACTTGAAAAATGTGCCTTCAGTACCCGTGTCAGGAGAAAGACTCTGCCAGTCCCAGAGATTGTTACGAACTTTGTCGAGGGAAGTGAGAGGGCATTTAACGAAACATTATCAAAGCACGTACGAGCACCGGCAACGTCGTCCAGGTGAGTCATGTTCTGCAAACCAAAGTTTGCTTTGATCTGGTTCTTCTGAGCGGCTGTGCCGATGGTGAACACCTCGTCGATATGAGAGATAACAGCTTCGACATCAGCAGAGCAGTTCTTCGGCATGAACTCTCTGATAGGCTCGAAATAGCCCCAGAAATCACTGAAAATGACCATGATGACATGAGGTAGAACATGCTAGTTGCGAGACATACGTGATAGATTCGACAACGGCGGATGATGCATATCCTGCCCTGAACAAGTTCGGTTTGCTACAAAAACGCGTTGGATCAGCGCCATCTCCTCAAAGCACTCAATGAGAGCGAAGCAAACTTACTTGACCATTGTCCAGCCGGTAAGTGCGCCTGAATAGCTTCCGCCTACCAATATCCAAGGATTGTTGACATTCGGTTTAACTTGATCCCCGCCAGGCATAGCCAGGACAACGTTGTTGGCAAAGTAGTCGAGATCATCGATGGCCTGCTGAATGGTGTGGTACTTGAGATTCTTCACACTGAGACTAGGGACTGGATTGGAAAGGCCGTAGTACCGGTGCTCCAAAACAATCGTAGCACCTTTTTGCTGCTGAGCAATCTGCCCGTTGATAGTCTTGTTCGTAAGGTATCCGGTATAACCTGCCAACGACAATTCAAGACAGCTTGTCTTACATCGTATTTCGTCACCCACCGTCGGCTGCTGCCTCTCCTGGCGTGAACAGGATTATAGGGCCACCTATAGCGAAGCGGGGTGTCAGTGCTCTTATCTATTATCACAGTAAGACACCGGATTACCCTCTTCATACCATTCCCAGGTGTGCCAGAACCTCTGTTGGAAAGTTCCAAGACTCGGATTTGTGTGGTCAATCAGCTGATCGAAAAAGTACGTTGTGTTGAGCGGTGGAAGTGCAGCTCCCAATACATCCGTGAGTGGCACGTCGTCTGCAATCACTTTGGGAACCAAAGGAGATGGAGGGATGTTGCCGTGAGCACGTCCATCCGGAAGTTGAGCGTGTGCCAAGAGAGACAGAGAAAGCAAGGCACCCAACAACTTCCGTACTGACGGCAACATTGTCGAGAATCAGCTCCAAGCAACTGACTTGGAAGTGGGCTGGAAGGGAGGGATCTGTTGAGTTTGGCCAGTCGGCGCGACACCATTTTATGGATGCTGCAAAGCGCGTTATCGTCAGACCACATGTTCACTCGTTAAGAACGCGAATTTATGAACGATGTGCTGCACAACAACATCGCCCAATCCGGATTACCGAGTGACCGCTTTTCAAATGTGGAAGAGATGCGAGCAGATGGTACGTTGGATTCTAAGAAGTATGATGCCCGCGATTGATCCTAGTGGACGTATGAGCCAGGCGGGAGACAAGGGTATCATCGCAGAGTTTACTGCTCCTGCTATCGTCACCTGGTCCATCAGAGACAGATAAGGCTGCGGCGGGTCCGGGATAGCACAGGGCTATTGCTTCTCCAAGAACAGGGAGGTGCTTCCAACGCGACCAGCGTGACTATCGTCGTACGTACCGGATGATATATCCTGCCACTGTCTGGTGTACCGTTCCACCAATGTCAGGGTCTAGTGGTACACATTTGGGCGATTTGTCTCATGCGCGGGCTTGAGTGAACAGCTAAGGAAGAATGAGATCAGAGTAAGTTAGACACTGACATAGAAAGGTCTGCCTGCCGCAGACTTGCAAGTTGGCAAACCAGCAAGTTCACTATTACCGCCATACTGCACATGTCGAAATTGGTGACTGTTCGTGCTTTCTGAGAGTAGAACGAACATCGCGGTTGGGGGTCAACCCGTGTGCTACAGTTGATCAACACGATCACAAGTTGGCATCTCCGACGCAGTGTCCGCCCGGCGCCTCGCTCTGCCCTCCGCATCTATAACACCAATGATCCAAGCTGTCAACATGCCAACCGCCAGAATGAGCCAACGTCTCCTTACCACAGGACTCTCAGCACACCGTCATTGCGTCCTGAGTCCTGCCGCGTCATTGTGCACTCAATTTGGTCGTCTCTGCATCCTGTAGCTTTCCCCATGAGTAAGTGTACTCGATACGTCCTATCCTAGCTACTAACTGGATTGCTGAACAGGTTCACTCCCTATGTCGAATGCCCGACGCGAGCAGCAGCAGAAAGCTCGAGTCAGCTCCGCCGCTGCTGCCGCATCTACAGGAGACGACGATGCCAAACGCAAGGCAGTTATGAACGTGGTTCAGGTTTGGCTGGACAGGCTGCAGCTCATCAGTACAATTGTGCGTATATGCGTCTTATTTTCTGTACCTACCTGCTGAAGTCGTGTCTCATTCAATAGACAACGTTCTTTGCTGGGATAGACGGCACCATCTTGTCCTTCACTATAAGCCTCACGCACGTCACTTCATTTCCGGTCAGCCAGTGGACGGTGCCGCAAAAGGTGTTGTTGGCGAGCCTAGTGGGCGCATTGATTTTCCATGTATGCGCCGGTAAGTAGTTGAGATCTCCTTGTATGCGTTAATTTTGTAACCTCTGTGCCGCTTGAAATGTGCTGATGTGCATCTTACTTATAGCTATCACATCCTTCACCGCATCCTTCGTCCTCATTCGGTACAGGCTCGTCGATATGACAGAACATCTGCACATTGGCGGACCCCGCCCGTCAAGCGCCACAGACAGGACTATGGCGCCATCCGGACCTTCTTCGCCTGTCATTGGCGAAAAGCCTCGTATGATGCCACGATTTGAATCGTCTCCAGCACAGGTAGAGGCAACACACTCGAAGGACTCCTCAAATGCGACGTTCTTTCAGCACGCCGGCCGCGACATCTCTGACATGTTCGACTTCTTCCAAAACGTCACTGGCACCAAGTCCGAGGTCGAGGGACGCGTGTTCATCCACCAGGCTTCACCTCTATCCTGTTTCCGCTCCCGACCGAACAACAACGGTATGAACTTAGACCCGCCCATTCGCTTGCTGTCCCGGTGCCATTCGCTGTCAGTGACCATGGCGTCGCTGGGCTTTATATTGGCACTGGTTGGAATTTTGCTAGCCGCCTGGACGGCTTTGCCTATAGGCGTGAGCATCTTTTCAAGTGTATGCCTGGGAGGATGCCTGTTTTCTGTTTTCTGTGTGATGATGTTCAATTGCTAGAGCTCATCGCACTGCAGATGTTTTTGGGTGCTTGGGAAAGATGATCCTTCTGTAACAATGACTGCCGAATAACTTTGTGCTTGACGATCCCATGATTCTTGATGTCTTCTGTAAATTGTACGAAATGCATGAATCATGAATGTGCTTCACCTTCGCGCATGCGCTACGGTAATGTCACGGAATCACAGGAGACTCTTCTTCCCCAATCTTGGTGGCTTTCTTCCATACCCGAGCCCCGAAAGGACACTAAGCTTGGCAAATGGCACTGCTACGGAGAATCCGCTTGTGAGCCGTAGTAGCATTACAAATACATCAATATAGCGAGAGCGGCAAAGTGAAGTGCTGTAAAATCCAAAGTAATTCCAGCTATCCCAGACCGCCGCGGCACAGTGTGCGCAGAGCAGAAGTGGCGCAGGTGGGGCGGGTGCCGTCTAGGACCCCGATGACCACGCCGTTTTCCAGTTGCCCGCCTGCTTCGCGCTCTCGAGTGTGCCGAGGGCCTGCGCCACTTGAGCCACTTCTGCTCTGTGCGCACCCATCTCTCGCGGTCTATCGTTATTGGGCTGGCTGTCATCAAGCCTTTGGTTATTAATCGCAGTTAAAGGTAAGTTAGACGCTTGGGAGTGGTCCGGGGTCCTGAGCGCCGTAATATATGGTCAAAAACACGTGAAGACGCTCGGACCTGGTACTGCCCGAGTGCGTACTTAAGACCTGACATGTTCGAATAGCGCATCCCCAACTCTTACTCTCAATCTTTCAATTGCAGAATGTCGTCGATAACTCAGCGCATCACCAACTTTGCGTCCGGCTCTGCAAAGTCAAGGGTCACAGCTCAGAACGACAATGATGTCGTTATAGTAGCAGCAGTCAGGTCTGCCATTACAAAGGTGCGTGGCGGTTTCCTATAGCCGAAGCCATTGCACTCATGTTTCGCGCACTCAGGGCAGGAAGGGTGGATTCAAGGACACACACCCTGAGGAATACCTTTCCGCTGTTCTCCGCGCAGTCTATACCAAAGCCAACCTTGATCCGTCTCTCATTGAGGACGTCTCTGTCGGCAACGTTCTTCCCGCCGGAGGAGGAGCTGCTGCTGCTCGCATGGCTGCTTTGGCCGCCGGTATTCCGAACTCCAGTGCCGTCAACACTGTCAATAGGCAGTGCTCATCAGGTCTTACCGCCATCTCACAAATTGCGAACGAGATTTTTGCCGGTCAGATTGACATAGGCATTGGTACGCTTTCCATGTTTCCTGTAAGCTTTACAATGCTCACTTATTGGCAGGTGCTGGTGTTGAGTCAATGAGCCACGGGTATGGGAAGGGTGCAATGGCCGAATACTCGGAGAAGGTTCTCGCTAATCCCGAAGCAGAAGACTGCCTCATCCCCATGGGCATTACCTCCGAGAATGTCGCAGCCGAGTACAACATCTCCCGCGCTGTGCAAGACGAGTTCGCAGCCAAGTCCTTCCAAAAAGCTGCCGCCGCTCAAAAAGCAGGCAAGTTCAAGGATGAGATTGTCCCCATCAAAGTCAAGTTCGTCGACCCGAAGACAGAGAAGGAGACTGAGATTGTCGTCGACTCGGATGACGGCATTAGGGATGGTGTCACCGCACAGTCGCTGGCCAAGCTCAAGCCTGCGTTCTCCCCCACTGGCTCGACTCACGCGGGCAACGCCTCACAAGTCTCCGATGGTGCCGCCGCCGTCCTCCTCGCCCGTCGCTCCGTCGCGAAACGCCTTGGACTTCCCATTGTCGGTAAATTTGTCACTTCAGCAGTTGTTGGTGTACCTCCGCGGATCATGGGCGTTGGCCCCGCATTCGCTATCCCCAAAGTGCTCGAGAAGACTGGCCTCACCAAGGACGAGATTGATTTCTATGAGATCAACGAGGCGTTCGCTAGTCAGGCGGTTTACTCTGTGCAAACGCTCGGTGTACCGTTTGAAAAGGTGAATTTGAACGGCGGTGCGATCGCAATTGGTCACCCGCTTGGCTGCAGTGAGTCTCCCCTCTTTGTGACAAACTTGGCTGTTACTCAATTCTTTTCGCAGCTGGCGCAAGGCAAGTTGCGACAGGTCTTAACATTGCCAAGCAGACCGGTGGAAAGGTGTTCGTCACTAGTATGTGTATCGGTACTGGTATGGGTATGGCTGCCGTGTTCGTCAGCGAGCAGTAGTTTATAGTTGGGTTCGCTTGTATCGCTCCGTGTTATTAAGATTGTACGACATAGTACGTTCACCTCGGATTTCCCACTTGTCAAACATTCGTATCTGTCTAGTATGAGCCGCATTATTTGTCCATGACTTTCGTGGCAGTCCGCTACCCGCTAAATTGCTATAAATCGAATTTTTATGAGCGAGCCAGGGAGGTCATTTGAGTCCTAAAAACCTTCTTTCGTAAGCCCTCATTGTCTAATGGCTATGACGTCAGACTTCTACATTTGTGGAGTCGTTTCCCAATGAGGCAATCTGGAGGTTGCGGGTTCGAGTCCCGCTGGGGGTAATTGGTTACACTGTTTTTCGACTTCTCAACTTAGCGATTGCGTCCTCCGCGGGTCGTCGGTATGTACTTATGATACTAGATGGCGACAAGATTAAGTACAAATAGTTCTATCCAAATCTGATATAGTTCGTCGTGGGCGATGATCACGAATTTTGTAGTTTTTTGTTATTCGTTTTCATACCGAGGTGTCCACATTGAGCTGGTCGTAAGGTAAACTGAGGAAGCGTCGTATTTTATTAAGCCTTGCCTCTCAGTAATTTTGAGTAGATGGCCGTGCTTCGTACACGTAGCCGATCAGTCTCTACCCACATAACATGGCCAACGCGCACCACATCCTAAAGGATCAACTTGCCAACTGAAATGGAAGCGCAGATATAGCGTGTACCTGGTGATACGGGGATGTTCAAAGAGAGTGCTGAAGCGCGGAAGAAGATAATTCCATGCACGGTGTTAAGCTACAGTCAAGCGAGAATCGAAAGGCGGGTCGGTGAGTGCAATTTCCGAATGGTCGTCCGAGTGCCATCATGTACCTCCACGCTGGGATGCTGAGGTCTAAGAAGATGAAGACGACCTTCTTGATGAGAGGTAAGCGCAAATTCGTTGGGCATTAAACCTTGAACATCATGCAGGGTCAGCGTTATATGAAAATAACCATTCCCATGAGAGTGAAATAAATACCTCGTTCGTTATGAAGTCGACTATCGGCTGTAATTGGTACATGCTGCAGAGTTGAATCCTACAACGTTTCTTTACCTGCGTGTATCGGCGTGACTGCGGTGGGATTGAGCCGCGGGGTTTATAGAAGCTGAAAGAAGAACATGGTCGCATTGTAGAGGGAGGTTCACGAACTATGTATGGTTGGGCGGAACAAGCAGGGTCTGGAAGGACATCGTGCCACTTCAATGAATTGGAAAAGACTGTGTGTGAGAGAAGTCGTGGGATATTTGTAGCTTACGGCAGACTCTTGTGTACAGTGGGCTCTGCAGACAAACATGCGTTCGGTAGACGGCTGGACGGTGTGTGTTCGTTTGTGCTAGCTGGGAGGACATCACGCGTCAGCCTGGTGGTCGATGGCAGAGTGGCCCCCCTCCAGGTGGCGACCGTTCCCGAAATGGCGCGCCGTCACCAGGTGTGTGATTGGATAACCAGCACAGGGTCCATTGCAAATACACAAGTCAGATCTCATCAGATCTCAGCCTGAGATGGTCGGCCTTTTCCGTGGAAGCCTCGCCCACAGCGTGAGAAAGTCGTGGTACCCTCCAGATAAGAATCGCTCAGGACCGTGTCCCTCCGTCCCGCGAGGTAAGGAGAGCAACGATATCAGTCTCGATATCAATGAAGAAGAACAAGGAGGTGGTGGCTGTTTTTTGTGGGGGAGATCTGCCGTGGTCGTTTTGTCAGAGAATGTTGTTCGGCCGGAAAAGGAAACGGCCCGCCCAGGGATCATCGAATTTCAACCTCGTTAGATGAGCGCCAACAATTTAAACTCAGCGAAGGAGACAATTTCACACGAACCAGTGGACAACGAGCACAAACGAGGTCCTGGGCGTCTGCTGGGGTTGCGGCGTTGCGGTCAATTGCAGGTCCCGGTGTCTCTTTCTCTCCCTACTTGCATATTCCAGCCACGCCCCTCCCGGCCTCCCATGCATTCGGGTCCCCCCTCAGGTGGCTCGCCAACTCGTTCGACGCGACGAGGGATGTCGAGAGCCGTCTCCGACTATAAAGCTCACAACGATATTTCTGGCAGGTCGTCGACGGCCACATTCACCACCTGCCTCGACATCAAAGTCGAAGGTGCCCTCCCCATTGACAAACTCGAATCATCGTCTACTGGAACCACTCACAAGGATGTCACAAAGACTATGCCAGCTGTTGAGCCTAAGAGGGCCCCACGCAAATCGAAGACAGACGCTATCGCAGCCCTCAGCGCCAGTGTGGCCCAGGAGGAATCCGCAAACGAGTCATCGAATGAAGATGTGGGTGTCAGAGTCTACTTGAGAGACGGGCCTTCCATCCCTGTCTCTCCCATGTTCCATCTTTCGACCGTCAAGACTCCCTACCCGCGCCTTACACCCTCCAAGGCCAAAGAACGCCCATTTGGTCTCACTGATTGCCCCACATTCCGACCCACACCTGAACAATTCAAAGATCCCATGGCATACATCAAGTCTATCTCGGAGAACGCGAAGAGCTACGGAATGTGCAAGATTGTGCCACCTTTGGGATGGGCGATGCCTTTCGTTACCGATACTGAGGTGCGTGGCCACTTCGCCGCATCTGTTTCATTTTATGTGACCAATGAGATCTGCACAGTCATTCCGCTTCAAGACGCGCTTGCAGCGTTTGAACTCCATCGAAGCCTCTTCTCGGGCTAAAGTTTCTTTTCTCGAGCAACTTTACCGATTTCACAAACAAGAAGGAAATCCACGTGTCTCTGTTCCTACAATCAATCACAAACCGTTGGACCTTTGGCTGCTGAGGAAGGAGGTGCAGAAGTTGGGTGGATACGATGCGGTGAGTAGTTCCCTTTCATTCAGCTCCATCATCGAACAATCAACTCCCCTATCATACGATACCTAGGTGACAAAACACAAGAAGTGGGCAGACCTTGGGCGTTTGCTCGGCTACGGAGGTATTCCTGGTCTTGCCACCCAGATGAAGAACTCCTATGCGCGAGTGATTCTGCCTTGGGAAAATCGCTATGAGCAGCACGTCAACAACCCATCTTCCCCACAAAAGAGGACCTCAAACAACGGGGCTTCTACGAGTAAACCTGGTACCAACGAGGATAGTCCGCCATCGAGTCCGTTGACTGCGACATCAAGCCCGTTATCTGAGCCTCCCGATGACTCAGACATGGGCAGACTGAGACGCAGCGCTAGGCAGGTGCCCAATGACCCGACACGTAAGTCCACATATTCTTTATGCTCTTCGTAATCACGACCCTGATTTATTGTGTCGCATATAGCGTCTGCACGGAGAATGTCTGCAGCAGCAGATTTGTCATCGTCGAACGGTAGCGGCCTAAAAGACAGGCAATTACCTGCTGAGGTGCGTGTTCTCGGTTATCCAATCACAGCGTACGGTTTTTGAAGCTTCCCAAGCCTCATTGCGAATTGTGCCACAAGAAGGATCGCGGAGAGGAGATGTTACTTTGCGACGGATGCGATTGCGGTGCGATATTGGTCATATTCCTCCTTCTCTTTGCCCTCCATTACTCAAATCGGTTTGTGCAGGTTTCCATACATTCTGCTTGAGTCCGCCATTGGCCTCGATTCCGAAGGGCCAGTGGTTCTGTCACACTTGCCTTTTCGGGACCGGAAGCGACTTCGGATTCGACGAGGGCGAAGAGCACTGCCTCTCCAGTTTTCAAGCTCGAGACCTTGAATTCCGCAGATTGTGGTTCACCTCCCACCCGCCATCTGATGCTGATGGAGATCGCGAACGCATATATGACGGTGATCATCATACTAGAAACACCAATGATCCTGCTGTGAACAAATTCGGAGACATCGAGGTATCGGAGACAGATGTGGAGAGGGAGTTCTGGAGATTGGTGCAGAGTCCGAATGAGACCGTTGAAGTCGAGTATGGTGCGGACGTGCACTCGACGACGCACGGAAGGTGAGTACAGGCCGCATACAAGCGCAATATTTCTCACGAATATTCGTTATCAAGCGGAATGCCGACGATGGAGACTCATCCATTGAATTCGTATTCGAAGGATCCGTGGAACCTCAACAATATCCCCATATTGCCGGAGTCGCTTCTCCGTTTCATCAAGTCTGATATCTCGGGGATGACTGTGCCGTGGACCTACGTTGGCATGATATTTTCTACCTTTTGCTGGCACAATGAGGTGAGTGTTGCTCAGTATTTGTATGCTGCTCAACGGATATTCATCGCAATACACAGGATCACTACACATACAGTGTCAACTACAGTACGTCGTCAGCACCAAAATGCTACCCTTAGACTGACTTGAAGCTATTAGTGCACTGGGGGGAAACCAAAACTTGGTACAGCATCCCCGGCGAGGATGCGGGGAAGTTTGAAGCTGCGATACGCCGCGAAGCGCCTGAACTGTTCGAGGCGCAGCCAGATCTCCTTTTCCAGCTCGTTACTCTCATGAACCCTGGGAGACTGAAAGAAGCTGGCGTTGAAGTGTATGCATGCAATCAACGTGCTGGCGAGTTCGTGGTGACGTTCCCGAAGGCGTACCACGCTGGCTTCAATCATGGAGTACGTAATATTTGATTAGTTGTGCATATGGCGTTTGGCATACTGACGGCAGCCACTTAATAGCTGAATTTTAACGAAGCAGTCAACTTTGCTTTGCCGGATTGGCTGCCGCTCGGGTTGGACTGTGTGCGGCGCTATCAAGAGCACAAGAAGCTGCCAGTGTTCTCGCACGACGAGTTGATTATCACTATCACGCAGCAGTCACAGTCGATCAAAACTGCTATCTGGTGAGTAGCCATTCGTCGGCTGTTTGATTTTCCGATCCTTTGGTTCGGAAGCTTGACAGGCGTGTACTGACCGGTCTGGATGTTTCATCAGGCTCAATGACAGCTTGAAAGAAATGGTCGACCGAGAGCTGAACGCCCGAGCAAGGGCGCGTGCCCTGAACCTTATCCAGAGTCTGGAGGAGCAGGACCGACCTGAGGAGCAGTACCAGTGTGCGGTCTGCAAGGTGTTTTGTTACCTCTCGCAGATCACGTGCAGTGTGTGTCCGAACCGGGTGGTGTGCATCGACCACGTGGACCAGATCTGCAAGTGCCCAAAGACGAATTTATTGCTCAGGAAGCGATTCGATGATGCCGAATTGCAGGATACTCATGCGAAGGTCGCGGAGAGGGCAGACATTCCGACTGACTGGAAGAACAAGCTGAGCAAGGCTCTTAGTGAGAGTGCCAGACCTTCGTTGCGCACCTTGCGCGCGTTGTTGGCAGAGGGCGACCGCATCAGTTACCCACTGTCCGAGCTACACGCGCTGAGAAAGTGTGTCACTCGTGCAAACGAATGGGTCGACGCCGCAAATTCGTACCTCATTCGCAAGCCAACAAGGAAGCGGCCGCGTCGTCGTGGACGTCTCACCATCGGAGACGTCATCGAAGAAACTGACAAGTCGGATCGATCTATCGAAGACCTCTACGGTCTACTTCGTGAAGTGGAGGGTCTAGGCTTCGACTGCCAGGAGATTTTAGCGCTGCAAGATTTGACACGCGATGCTGAGGAGACCAAGGCGAAGGCCAGGAAACTTCTGGATACCACTGCTCATCCCCGTGACCGTGATTCGTACATTCAGGAGTGTGAGCGGTTGATGACGCATGGCTCAACGCTCAACGTCCATGTTCAGGATCTTCTCGAGATCGAGAAGCTTGTTCTACGCGAGCAGCTTTTGAAGGAACTCGAGCAGGAGATCAGTTACGACCAGCTGTCTCTCGAGGACGTGCGCATGCTCGTTTCGCGAGCTCGCTCATGTGGACTTCCCTCGGACAACAAGTACATGAAGCTGCTCGACACCCGATTGCGAGCAGGTTCCTCATGGGAAGAACGTGCGCGAGATGTGCTCGAGAAGCCTCAGAGAACGCTTCAAGAGCTAGAAGAGGTCACAAAGATTCATCCTGGTGTTCCTTTCGATCAAAACCTTCTCGAAAACTTGCTCAGTGCTCGAACCAGGGGCAAGGAGATTGAGAGGCAAATCACCGCTTGGATGTCCGCAGAGAACCTTCCATCTCACCAACGACCTCGTGTTCAAGATGTCGTGAAGCTGGTCTCTCGTGGAGAGAAGGAGTTCAGCATTCCTGTTGTCGCTGATATGCGGCGGACTGTAGACTTCGCTGTCGATCTTGAGGCTCGTTGTGACTCTGTGCTCAAGAATCGCTACAGCCACACAGAAGAATCGGACATCTTCCAGACGATATACTCGTGGAAGGCTTACGCCAAGGAGCACATGACCATCTTCTCCCTGCCTAACTTTGAGCGTCTTGAGAAGCAGCTCACCCTTCATTTCCGCTGGCGCGAAGGCCTTCCGTGGTACTGTCGTTCGCACCAACAAGCTCACGGCAAGCCGGTCCTGGATGACGTTGTGGAGTCGACGCGGCCCGAGGATGACCTCCCACCAACGGATGAGTACTTCACTTGCATCTGCACGCAACCAGTTCGCCCTCCTGCTATTGGTACAGTATCCGACGCCGTGCAGTGTGATCACTGCTATGCACGCTTCCACGGTGTTTGCGCCGCTAATGGAGGGTCGTGTCCTTTCTGTGATCATCAACACTGGAACGGCACAATTCACAAAGAGCGCAGCTGGCATTTCTGCTACATGCCGACGATACTGCTTCACGCTCCAGAGCTCTCGAAAAATTACTCGGAAGACTGGAAGCAACTAGAGATCATCGTGCACCGCGTCGACAGGTTATCTGGTGTTATCGGACAGTTTTTGGCCTTCGCGTCTCAGCCAACGAACCAGCGTGCCGAGTACATTCCGCAGGTTCGTCACTACATGCGCAAGCTGTACAAGATTCAGTTTACTGTATCACCGAACCCTGAATTATCGTTCGGGCTGGAACTGGCTGGACTGCATCGTGTCTTGGCTGGGCAGCCGACGAATGTTCGAATGAAGAAGAGAAGGCGGCCGAAATTCACTTTCGGACAGGATGTCGACAAAGATTGGGCTGATGGAACCCGCTGCATTTGCAGAGGGAGGACAGCATACTTGCTTCAATATCCGACTGTTGAGTGCGAAGTTTGTGGAAAGACTTATCATGGAGGATGTGTCTTCTTCCCCATCGACAGCTCTCCTGGTGGAAACAACCGTTTCATGTGTCCTCTCTGCTGTCTGCGCAAGAATCGAACGTATCCTTATTCAGAAGTTCGCGTGAAACATATCGGTGAGTGGTTGTGTTGATAAACTTGTTGCTTCAAATCCTAATGGCTGTGTCCCAGAAAACCCCGAGCCGGACGCATATGTTGACACCAAAGAGATGTTGGATACATTCAGCAAGGACATCATCTATATGAAGATGCCCCCTCCTTACACTCAAACTCTCTTTGTTGAGCTAATCCGCTTTACTCCTGGTCAGCCAGATAGCATGAACTCTGGGATAACTAGCGGCAGCGGAGCCCGTCACATGGCGTCGTCAAGCTCTGCTAATCATACAACGCCTGCGTCTCATCGTCTCCCGCACCATCAGTACCATGGTCAGCCTATTGCCCCTCGGCCACCTTCCCCTGTACTTCCGTATGAGCCAAATAGGCCCCCTATCACCAACGGTCAGCCGCACGTGCCTCCACCTCCTCCTTGGTCAAACAGGTCGGCAGGTTCCAGTCGATGGAGCAATGCCGCAGCTACTGCACCTCCCCCTACCGCTCGAAGTCATGCGCATGATGGACCTTCTCCTACGAGTTCTCCAACATTGCAGTCACGGAAGCGCAAGTATCTGGATGAGAACCCTACTGCACCGCCGACGAATGATCATCCGAATGGTCTAGCTGCTTCGCCAACTCCCCAGCCATCCCCGAAACGTCGATCGACAATCCCTACCCCGCCTATGCACGCGCCTACCATGCCGCCATCTCCTATGCACCCGCCTGCGATGCATGTACCTGTACATCCATCAGCGATGATGCATCCTCAAAGCCTGCATCCATCGGCGATGTCTCATCCGTCATTGATGCACCCACCGCCTCATATGCATGGTCCACCGCCACATGTTCCTATCGCGCAGCATCCAGCAATGGCGCACCAAGGACCACCTTCTGGTCCGATGCCACTTATACATATGCAACCGGGAGCCCAGATGCAGCCTTTGCGCACGCCTCCTATGCAACCGATGCAAGCAGCAAACGCGAGAACCAGTCAAGGGCTGTCACCCTCACTGGCAATGATGCTGTCTCCTAACCCCGCAGATGTGGCCGTATCTCCGCAGCGCCAGATAGGTCCCCAGTACCCTGCCCGCGCTAACATGCCACCGCAGCCAGTGGCTGGGCCCTCACGTCCTGCAGCCGAGCAACTGCACATACCTCCAGTACGTCCCAAGGATAATTCATCCTCTACCAATCCTCGGAGTACTGAAGGTCCTCAATTCAGATGGGACAACGTGCTTACGAGCGTCTTCCAGCCTCACAACTACAATCACCTACGTTAGCAAGACCCTCGTAGATCAGCAGAACCGGACGAGGATGGGCACTGACGGCGTGTTCTTGGTACTTTTCTTTTTGTTCTTTTGTTCTGATTTGCATACGTCTTGCTTGTGCGTCGCTATGTCTCCTTCTGTACCAGTATTCGCTCCAAACCTTCATCTCATGTTGTTTGTGTCTCCGTTTGTGAAATACCAGAAGTATGCCTGCTTGGAGAGTACAATGTCGAGTGTTGATGAGCATGTACTTGTTACAATTGACGACAAGCCCGCTGCCCAGGGTTACACCTTTGATCATCGTCTAGACACAAAGTTGCGATTGAAATCGCCTTTGTCTACATCCAGAACCTTGTACAGACTTCTACCAATTCGAAATCCGGAAATGTATCGATAGCGATATAGTATCGAGTTACATGTGGTAGTTGTTGACTACGAGACAAAGACGGAACATGCAGCTGACGTTCTGGCCTTGAAGTAGGCAAGATAGCTTTCCAACCATAAGGACTAATCATAGGAAACAAACAGCTTTGCCCCGCGAATGTCTGGATATGCTGCTGGCAAAGATGGGCTAAACGTGTTTCGCAAACAAGCTCGCCCCCGATGATGGCCAAGTCGCGGTTGGCTGTGGGCGTTGCTGTGCCAGTGATTATTGCCAGCGTCGCAACCGTGGCCAGTGAGCTGGCCGCGAGGCAACGGCAACGGCGGAAGCTTTCCTTATCGAGCCCGCAGTCGGCCGACGAGACGCCAAGGCCGTGTCACAGAATTGATGGCGTGGGAACTAGTCACGTGCACAGCCCTCTGCCCTTGCGACAACCCTCTGCCCAGCTCAAGATTTAATTTCCTCATTTATTCTCCAGATCCTATCCTTTCTTCAACTACCACCATCAGCCTCACTCCCCTCGCTCACCCTTTCCTCATCATCCAAACGTCAGTGCGTTCTGTCCTGCTCGCTGTCCGACACGTTGAGCTGACTCTCTTTTGCGTTCTAGAACACCCAACCTTAACTTCTAACACAAGGTACATACACGCGTTTTTATATCCTCCGATGACGCGTCATGTTGAAATCTTTATTGCATGTAGATGTCCCAGTCGCGTGAAGACTCTGTTTACCTCGCCAAGCTCGCTGAGCAGGCTGAGCGTTATGAAGGTTTGTGCACCCCCCGTCTGACGTGTCTCTTGACTTTATACTGATACGCAGAACCTTAACAGAGATGGTCGAGAACATGAAGCGCGTCGCCTCGTCAGATCAGGAGCTCACCGTCGAGGAGCGTAATCTCCTCTCCGTTGCCTACAAGAACGTCATTGGTGCCCGCCGTGCGTCTTGGAGAATTGTCTCGTCTATCGAGCAGAAAGAGGAGTCGAAGGGTAACGAGGCCCAAGTCTCTATGATCAAGGGCTACCGGGAGAAGATTGAGAGCGAGCTTGCCAAGATCTGCGAGGACATCCTTGAGGTCCTCGAGAAGCACCTTATTCCCTCTGCCGCTTCTGGCGAATCAAAGGTTTTCTACCACAAGATGTACGCAATCATCTTTTGTGGGGTTGGTCGAAAACTGAACTCGAATTTGCGCTATACAGGATGGGCGACTACCACCGTTACCTCGCTGAGTTCGCAACTGGCGACAAGCGTAAGGACAGCGCAGACAAGTCCCTCGAGGCTTACAAGGCTGCATCTGACGTTGCCGTCACTGAGCTCCCCCCAACTCACCCAATTCGCCTTGGTCTCGCCCTCAACTTTTCCGTTTTCTACTACGAGATCCTCAACAGCCCCGACCGTGCTTGCCATCTGGCCAAGCAGGCGTTCGACGATGCGATCGCTGAGCTCGACACACTCTCAGAAGAGAGCTACAAGGACTCTACGCTTATCATGCAACTCCTCCGTGATAACCTTACCCTCTGGACGTCAGACATGCAAGACTCTGGTGAGTGCTCCGTTTTCTGGCTCATCACGATCATAGCTGACTGCTAAATAGACAAGCCAGCTGATGAGAAGCCCTCGGAAGAGGCCGATGATGCTTAAGCGTGTCTTTCGTCTCTTTGTTGACGGTCGTCCTTCGAGGGGTTCTGTGTGAACCGAGGTGGACATCGTTTGCGTCGTCATGCATCAGTAATTCATTCGCATTTCGCACATCACCATCATTCTTGACTCGCATCTGGTATCATATTGCATCGTAAAGCATCACTTCCTCTTTTCCTTCGTGTTTTGATCCTTTCCTTTCTTATCTGTTGTGGCTGGAATGGCGGGCAGTAGTTGGAGTCCTGTATGCCCTTCCGCATGTTGATGCAACAGTGAAAGGAGCCCTCAAGTGAAGAAATTTATTAAACATCATCTTACTTTACATCAGTGTGCTATCTAATTGTCAGAGGTCCACACATCCTTTAAATTTTGTCTACTGGCACAAGTAACCACAGCCGGAGTGAAGTCAGCCGCTTATGTAATTTCTGAGCCACCGCATCGACTTGTCTCGTAACTACTGTCAGCAGTCTGCTTGACCTCCTCCAGTTCTCTACGCCATCTAGTACCCAACCATCGTTGCTGGTAAGCACCTGCGCAGTGAACACAGAACTGTAACGTGGCATCGCTAATCCTAGTTCGCTAATTATTAGTAGCCATCGTTACCTTTATCGCGTGGACTTGATAATCGTTTGCCATGGTCACCGCAAGCTGATATCCCACCGGAGCTATTTCAATACATCCTTTACTATGTAGGAGAGACCTATGGGGTGCTACGGAAATTTGGTTCGCAAGAAAGACCCGACACGATCAGGCATCTCACAGCTTGCTCGCTCACGAATGTAGATAAGGCAAAGGCATCCCGTCCCAAGATTTTCGGGCACATCCCGACTGCAGAGCTCGGACGACTTGCGCGGATTATCTTCCTTGGTCCTTAACACGCCCCTACAATTCACCCCAGTCTCAGAATACATCCGGTATGCGCAGCTGGTACAGCGGCTAGACGAGCGACTGTGGATTTCTACTCTCCATTTACAGCCGTCCTAGTGTTAACATCGACGCTCAAATCAATACTCCGCGTTGTCAAGATCAGCATCGTTGGTCCTTCCTCTGTCGCTCACCACTTGCAACCTCTGCCAGTGATCACCCTTTGCTGGTCTTCCGAGGAATCTACCTTGTCCTATCATTCATTGTAGAACTCTCACGCTGCAGAACTGCCACTTTCAAACACTGAGCGAATTCAAACGCTCGCTCTCTGCGTTCGCCATCAAGAAAGGCTGGCCGTTTGAGCTTTGCCTTGTGAATACCATATGGGATACGCGACCTGGTGTCGAGATGCTCTGTTCGCAGGTGGCTTGCCCAGGCTTCCGTTATCCACGGCACTACACCAGAGGGCCTTGGACTGTCCAAACAATGCAAAGTCGGCTGCCTAACTACTACCGGGGATAGCGATCGTTCTAAGCCGCATCGCGAGCGATTAGTTCAATCGAAACATACATGCCTGATTTCTGTGAAGGGTTTATCTGCGGCGTATGTGTATACTTGGCGAACGACGCTTGTGCCTCTCCGGCAGCTAGCTATTGGAACGGTTTAAGATGCAGTTTCGGTCGACCGAACTCTGCCAACACACGTCACCATGGTCGAAGTTCTTCTCCATTCTCGGTCTGGGCATGGCGAAGCCACAACGACCGAAGAGACAAAGATGGATCACTTGGACCAGATGGTAGATCAGCTCGACTCCCTGCAACGGCTTGTCCGGTTGCGCTTCATTTCCAAGTCGCGCGACGACCTCGTCCAGTTTGTGGAAGCAAGTAGAGCGGTGCTGGCCAAGTTGAATGATCGGATCGATTTAATATATAAGGCCGGTCCTTTCAGAGGAAGGATAGTCGATTGTATCACATTAGAGGCTGTCTGGAAGATCATGTACGTTCTTGTCTGTATCTATAGCACGGGGGGATGCCAGCTGACCGACTCACAGACACCTTTACGAATCACCGTGAACGGAGCAGTAGTTAGTGCTTCTCCGCTCGCGTCAAGGGCATTACTGATCGGATCGCTGACAGGGAGTTGCCCGATACTCACTTTCACAATGCTTGGTCGAAATTCCTCGGGGTACTCGAGCAAAAATCGTACGTGGTGCTCAATGATCGTAGTGTTATGCGAACGAGACGATATAGTGGCAAGGAGTGTGACAGACATGGCCGTATATGTGCCAAAAGCTGAGGATGCTACAGAAGTCCACTTGAATCTTGTAACCCATGCTTCGCCGGTCTCTGCGTTCCCAATGATACTATCACCACTTCAAGCATTTTTACCACCGCACAACACACGGGGACACGTGTCGTTCCGCCTCCTACAAAAGCCAGTTCTCCGTGCTCGCCCTACCTCTGTACGCCCAACTGACCGATTTCGTCTTTGCCTCATGTCGATCTCCGCTCCGCAATACGATTACATCCTGATTCCTCACTGCACCTCCAAACTTGCAGAAGGCGTCGCCCTCACGACGCTCAGCCGACCCAACGCGCTCAATGCTTTGAAACACCCCTCCACAATCTTGTAGATCTTTTCGTAGCTACCGAAACGGGTTTGTAGCGAGGGATCCGTTGAATTCGGCCAGGTTGCGCATCGTCAATCAATGAGGGTTGCCACACACCGTGTTTGTTTGGTTATCAGTTCACGTACCTAGTGATATAAAGTCGGACGCAGTGCTGGAAGCCGAGTTCATTTGAGATCCCCGCAATCGGACTCATGAGCGAACCGTTGTTGAAAACATTAAGCTCAAACACCTACTAGGTTTCCGAAGAATACAAAGTCTCGTAGAGAAGAGTTGCTATTCATAGTGGTGTCGCCTATTATTTCTGAGTTGGGCGAACTGGGCGCGTACCCAATGAGCTGTCGCATCTAATTCGGGGTTTGTATTTGGGAACGTCTGAGTTTCCGAAGCAGACTCCAGCCAACGTACCACTGGATTGACTAGCAACATATATCGTAAGTTTCGTAGTGTTACCATTGATGTAGACTCACCTCAAGGCTGTAGGCTATACGACCACTTCAAAATGTCTGTCGCCGCAATTATCGTGCCATCAAATACCCCTTCAGACTACCACAGAATCGTATCACCGACGCTCGCAGTGCCAACTGATCCAAAGATCTCCATCCCTGTTGGCCTACTAGCATGTCAGAGTACGTACTACTTGGGCCATCTGAAACATGACGCCGGTCTCACTTACCGAATGTCCAGGAGACCCCCTCTTGAAGGAGATTACTTCCACAGTAGTGAGTTGTCGAGTTGCACAGGCAGCGCCTCAGCCGAAGAGAGCAAAGAAAGATCAAGCCGCGTCGACCGACCCGCTGTTGGAGCTCATCCTCCATGACACAGTCATATTTCCAGAAGGTGGCGGGCAACCTTCCGATATCGGTGTTCTCACGAGCAGCGACGGACAACTTTGGGATGTCAAGGAAGTGAAGCGAATCGGAGGACATGCGGTTCATTATGTCAAGGTCGGAGACCGCAGTTCAGAAGTCGCGTTGACTGCATTCGCGGTCGGCAGCATCGTCGGTGTCGCCCTGGGCGATGCAGGGTATTATCGTCGTCTGGATCATGTCAGTCGGTCTCACCCTCTTAGTAGCAAAAGTGACTCACCTCGGTCCACAGATGTGCATGCATACCTCTCAACATCTTCTCTCTGCGGTGCTGGAAAACACTCATAAGCTCGATACTCTCTCTTGGTCATTAACAGAATACCCCACGCCTTCGTACGTGGAGATTCCCCGGGCCCTAACCGCAAAGGAAATTGCTGCAGTCAAGCAGAGTGCAACCGTTACGTCTTTGAGGGACGTAAGGTCTATATCGAGGTAGAAGAACTCGATACCGAGTTTCACCAGGGGTATAAGCCAGCGAGTGTGGGCATTCCAATGGATTATGCTGGAGGGGTAAAGAGAGTTGTGGTTATTGATGGAATCGACAGGAACCCGTAAGTTGCTTTCAACTTCCAATGCCGAGGAATTCACGTCATTGGTCTCAGATGTTGCGGGACTCATGCACCAACTCTGCACAACCTCCAACTTTTTCTTCTTCCGAACATCGAAAACCTTGCTCGTGCCAACTCTTCCTCTGCCCGCCTGTACTTCCTGTCCGGCCCTCGGTTGATTACTCACCTTACTTCCACACATTCTCACCTCGCACAAACAGCAAAGATCCTCAATGCAGGTGCACCTCAAGTCCCTGAGAGGGTTCAGCAAGTGATCGACGAGCGAAAGAAGATGACGAACCGTGCTGAAGATGTTGAGAGAGAACTGGCTAGTTTCATTGCGCAGGAAATGGTGAAGACGGTCGAAGGTAATACAATCGTCCTTTACAAACATAGGACAGATGACACCCCGAACCCTTTGGGATTTTTAACGTCCATCACCACTGCCTTCGTGAACGAGGTTGGCGCTTTGCCATCTTCGCTATCGTACCTCGTCGTCCTCTCGTCCTCGCCCGCTTCCCAGAACGCGTTGACGTCAACTGTCGTGATGCTTCTTGGCTCGGACGAGAAGAAAGTGAAGGCAGTTGGGGATGTATTGAGGACCAAATTGGGTGTGAAAGGAGGAGGGAAAGGACAAAAATGGAGTGGGAAGTTTACTGGTGTTTGGCTGGACAACCGGGAAGGAGTGGTTGTACGAGGAGCGATACTATCATGAGCGTAGTCGACAGTGTTAAAGCATAGAGTGCACGATAGCTAGAATGATTATGATACAGTGATGCTCACGAGGCGGAATGCACGTAGTATGACACATGCGGCTAGGGGGCTTGCTTCACTGCTTTCTCCCTCCACGAAGGGTACTGCTGCCCTGCATAACTTCATCATCATCCTCAACAGTAGGCCGCACTGCTGAGAGTTGCTCAGTCACCAAATAACGAGTGAGTCAATAGAGGTACACACCGCCCTCCATAACGTTGTCGCAATCACAGATAACAACCCTTTCGACTTCCGAGACGTCACCAAAATCCGTCACGTCATCATCGCCACCTTCGTAACCCGAGATTTCCAGCCCCGTAGTAACCTCATCCTCCTCCTCAATATCTGTGAGAGTGTCAAACGAGTCCGGGTTCACCTCACCCCACTCATCCATGTCCTCATCCGTGAACCCGTCCTCGTCTTCGTCCTCTTCACCAGGGATGTAGTCTCCATCGGAAGACTCGTCATCTGAGTCAAACATGGGTCTGATGTCGAGAAAGGTGTGTCGACAAGCGGGACATGTTCCGTGCTGTACGTGAGAGCAGCTGATTAGCTGCCGAGCAGCGGTGAGCAGGACAGAGCATCATTATACTCACTCCGCCTCTTATCCATTCCACGAGACTATGAATAGTTTGAGTGTTGTGGATAGCCAGCGCGATACCAGAAATGCTCACTCTACTTTACAAAACACATGTCCACATCCTTCCAGCTTCGTTACTCCGCTCAGCTCTCCAAGCTTAGGGGAGACATTGAGCGCTTGAGCTGAGCCTTCATTCTGCACCGAGCCGTCGAGGATTGCGCTGAACGGATTCAAGCAGATAGGGCATGAGTCGTCCAATGGGACATCCTTTGCAGCGAGTTTCGGTAGCTGCTCAATCGTCCGTGCGACGCTCTCTTCGCCTGTCAGGCCGGATGCCAGAGTATTGTCCATCTCCATCCTGATCCTGCTGCTGGTTCTTATCCTGGCCAAATAAAGAGACTTCTTGATAGAGGGACAAACGAGAGTTGGTCCGACGCCTGCACTGCGTGCTGTCCCTGGTGGCTGAGAGTAAGTAGGTGGAACGGTCGGAGCTTGAAACGCGCCCAAGAGTTCTTTACGCGTAGGTCACGTGTAGCGCGTTTGGCAATCTCCATCAACGCTTTGCCTGGAAGCCGCACTGCTCTCCCACTCGTTATCTCGAACTATTACGCTTTCTTCCAACTTTCGCACTGCAGCCCTCACGTTCTACGGCAAGAACACCTAGGATCGCAGCAACCAGCTGCCACAGTCAGCGGTATGAGCGAGTTTGCAGATGAAAATGTTACTACTCCTCTGCTGAAGCACTCTACTGAGAGTTTGGACGTCGAGACGGAGGCTGGAGTCTCTGCATTGGCAGACGATGGATTGGGGGGAGTAGAAGGTAGAAAGCAGCTAGAGAAGGATTTGCTTTGGAAGGTTGACAAGAGAATGTCAATATTGGTGCTGATATACATCTTAAACTATGTACGTCTCTTCCTTGCTGCTTACTAATATGCCGCAGAGCGACCCAACTCATTTATCTACTAAGATTGACAGAAACAATGCAGCGTAGGCGGGCTGATACATATAACCTGCTGCAAGCGTGACTTATAATAGATGGCAGTGCAGCCCGGTTGCGTGGGTTTGAAGAAGACTTGCATCTAGAAGGTACCCAGTTTGCGTCTCTCCTTTCCATTCTATATGTAGGATATATTTCAATGCAGATACCCTCGTACGTGGAAAGCTCTGATTGCTGTCTTCAAGCTGACGTTCATCACCTCGTAGAAATATGTTTCTTAATCACATAGGGAAGCCATCCCTATATCTCCCTATATGCATGATGGTGTGGGGAGTACTCTCTATCATGACAGGTAAGCATAGACAGCTTGATCTTAAAAATTGAAAGCGCGATATATATCAACATACGGCACTCACAGGTTTTACTCACGAGTGAGTGCAAATATCATGCGTTCTTCGTATGCTCACAAATCAATCAAAGCTTCTTCGGTGCGCTGACGACGCGCTTCCTCCTCGGAATTGTAGAAGCCTCGTTCTTTCCCGGAGCGCTCTTCCTCATTAGCAAGTGGTACAAACATAGCGAACTGGGCTTCCGCACGGCTCTCCTCTTCTGCGGAAATATCATTAGCAATGCCTTTGGTTCGCTCATCGCCTCTGCAATCCTAGACACAATGCAAGGCACACTCGGACAGGCAGCGTGGCGGTGGCTCTTTTTCGTCGAAGGGTTCTTGACAATCTTGGTTGCCCTACTCGCCATCTTCGTCCTTCCCGATTTCCCAGAGACGACTCGTCCCGGATGGCTCACGGAGAAAGAGATTCAACTGGCCATTAGGCGACTGGAAGAGGATAGCGATAATACTGAAGACGTCGCGCAGAAGAATCATGTCGCTGGATTTCGTGCCGCTATGCGAGACCCTAACATGTACATCCTCACTCTCATCATGACTTCCCAGATTGTAGCACAAACTTTCAACATGTATTTTCCGACACTAGCGGCAACGTTGGGCTTCAGTCGTACAATTACGCTCCTTCTTTGTGCTCCTCCATTTCTTCTCTCCGCCGTATTCACGTTCCTGAATTCTCGGTGAGTCAACATATGATCGGCAAACTACCTGCTCAATCACCAACTGACACTTGGGCAGTCATTCTGATATGACGGGAGAACGATTCTACCACATCACGATACCCTTTGGTATAGGTATTTTGGGCTTTGCTATAGCCACGCAAACAATGAGCATTGGATGGCGCTACTTCTCCCTGTAAGCCTCGCATACAAACCATTTTGTAGATTGGCTGACATGTATTGCGTCTGCAGATTCTTGATGGCACAGACATACGCAGGGTTTTCCATCTTTTACGGATGGATGAGTAACACGTTCCCTAGTCCTCACGCTAAACGTGCTGTGGCGTTAGCGTTCTGCAACTCCGTCTCGCAGGCTGGCAATATCGGGGGATCGTACGTAGTCTACACCCATTCATGATCCGCAGCACCTGACGCATCGTCCAGGTACATCTGGCCACTGGCATGGGGCCCTTCGTACCGCAAGTCGTTTGCGATTTGCATCGTTGCTTCAAGCTGTTCTATCTTGATGTGCTACCTTTTGCGGCTGCGACTCCAGTCTTTGAACCGCCATATTGCTCGCGAAGGAAGAGAACGCGGTGCCCCGACAACGTTCCGCTATCTCCACTAGCGCTGTATGTATGTCTTGTACGGCGAAACATGTACGGGTGACTCCACCTCAATCAAACGGAAACGGTTTTGTGCCTCGCTCAAGATTCAACTTTGCGCTAAGACGAATTAAGACGAACGGCTGGGCAAACACTGTGAGACATGACTCGCCTATTGTACCCCACGCTTCAAGTTTCCCCACATCCCACCCGAAATGCTTAAAGGTGGTCTCAATTACCAATCACGGCCGCCACGGGCCGCGAGGTATCTTCTGTGTATGGTAAGCTGTCTTCGCTCCTCCCCGTGTGACCACTCAATGGTACTTGACACTCGCCACGATCCGGGAGACGCCAAACATACATAAGGACCAGGTTGAGAGGAAAAACCTGATGGTCGGCGGCCTCCCCCAGAACCGTCTTCCTCTCCCGACGCTCAGCTTTCGCCTCACTGAAGAACAATAATATGCCCTCATCCATTGATTCGGAGAAGCATGCACACAGCGCCAGCGAGAGGATCGACTTCACCCATGATGCTGACCGGGACGCAGAGTTCGGAGGGACAGAGGCTAGGATCAAACTCGAGCGAAAGCTGTTGAGGAAGATCGACTTACGGATGTCCATCCTCATCCTTATATACATTCTCAACTATGTGAGTGACGCTCGTCTCGTAGTATGACTGGCTTGATGCTGACTATTCAGCACAAAGGTCGATCGTAACAATGCAGGGTATGGGTGACGAACACAGTTTCGCAGTCGTTTGCTGACCAGACGCTAGAGCTGCTCGGCTTCGAGGATTCTCAGCTGATCTGCATCTTACGGGACAGCAGTTCCCAACACTATTGTCAATCCTTTATGTGGGATATATTCTCATGCAAATCCCTTCGTGAGTCGCTGCATTTTCATCTGCAGAACCACTATGCTGACTCGAGTCTTACAGAAACATGTTGCTGAATCGTTGGGCAAAACCATCGCTGCAACTTCCTCTGTGCATGATTCTATGGGGCATGGTGTCCGTCCTGACGGGTGTCACGACCAAGTAAGTGTCAAGATACGATTGCTTGCTATTGCCGCAGACCCACAATTGGCATTGAAACAGCTTCGTTGGAGCCCTTCTCACTCGGTTCTTCTGCGGTTTCCTCGAAGCTGCCTTCTTTCCTGGTGCACTGTTCCTCCTTAGCAAATGGTACAAGCGAGACGAGCTTGGCCAGCGCACAGCCATACTGTACTGCGGCAACATCATCAGTAACGCCTTCGGCTCCCTCCTAGCTTCTGGTATCCTTAACGGCATGAACGGAAAACTCGGTCACGCCGCTTGGAGATGGTTGTTCTATATCGAAGGAGCCCTGACCATGTTCGTCGCCATCTGTGCCATCTTTATTCTCCCCGACTTCCCGGCCACGACAAGAGGACTCACTGACCAGGAACGTCGCTTGGCTATGCGCCGTATGGAGGAAGATGCCGGTGTCGGCGATGAAAGCGAGACTGAAGTCGGACAGATCGAGGGAATGTGGATGGCGTTCAAGGACTGGCGCGTTTGGGCTATGGCCCTAGGCATGACCGCCCTCGTCATTGCCCTATCGTTCAACGCCTACTTCCCGACACTCTCAGCCACATTGGGATACAGTCCCACTATCACTCTACTGCTCTGCGCACCGCCATTCGCCTGGGCTGCTATTGAGGCCTATCTTGTATCTCGGTGAGATATTTCTCATTATGTAGAGCGAAGCACATTAATATTGACTTGGGCAGTCATTCTGACAAGACCGGAGAACGGTTCTGGCACATTGCTATACCTTTCCTGGTCGGCATAGCCGGCTTCGTCATCGCGTTGTCCACTATGAACACAGCAGCCAGATACGTTTCCCTGTGAGTCACAAATGAAGCCCAGGGTTTCCGCCTGTTTCGCTGAATGTTTGTCCTGATCCGACATTCGATAGATTCATGATGGCCCAATGCTACGCAGGTTTTGTCTGCTTGTATGCGTGGGTCAGCAACACGTTCCCTAGACCTCCGGCGAAGCGTGCTGTCGCGGTTGCATTCGTGAACGCGTTTTCCCAGCTGGGAAACATTGCAGGATCGTAAGTACCTTGACTATTGAATCTCGTCGCGCGGTGGCTCTTATACGCGTTCTTTCCAGCTACGTTTGGCCCTCAGCATGGGGCCCCACCTACCGCAACTCCTATGCGATAACCACCTCTTGTGCAGGTTTCGCTATTGTCCTGCTCTACATCATGAAGCTTGATCTCGAAAGGTTGAACAGGAAGCTCGACAGAGAGGAAGAAGAGCAGGGAGTCAAGCGGAAAGGATTCCGCTACATATCTTAGGAGTATGAATCAATCTTTCGTAGTAACACATACTATCTGTGTATATGGTGTATGCTCTAGCCAATTTCTTAGCTATTATCATGGAGCCCTCGAGCTTACTGTAATCCGAATATACCGACCAACTCCTGTCCCTTATTAGGAGTGACGCGGCAGAACGCTCCGCGTCACAGTTTCTGGGCAGCAGAATGGTCTTCGTTAGAGCAGCACAAAAGTATTATATACAGCTATATGTAAGCCACGGACATCGCCCAGCCTTTCTTGAGCGTGAAGCCATCCAGGGCTTCCTTTGCAGCTGATGCGAGATCTGGTGAGTCGAAGAGGACATGTGCCAATTTACACTTTTGCCCAGCAGCATTGGGTGTAGGTGAGGGTGCTACATTAGCGGCCTGGAAGCCTTGATATCTGCAAAGCATAGTCTTCAGTTTTTTTGGGAGAAACTAGGTCCTAACAACGTACTGTTGGAATAGGACAGATAGCACATCATCGGTAACCTCCTGCGGGAGATTTGTGCACAGCAGTCTTGCAGATTTAGGCTGTACTCCCGCCGGAGCAGTGCCTGGATAGTCAATCGTCTTTTCATTAATCACGTTGGTTCACTTGAGCATAGTTCTACTGACCAGGGCTCTTCCCTTTTGCGTCAGGCTCTTCATCATCGTCAATCTCCATTTCTTCGTCGTCATCGTCGTCAACCCGCTCTTTCTTTGCCTCCCGTTCATTCTCGTCTGCACGACCGTCCCTCAATCTCTTACCATCACCATTGAGCGCACCGGCTCCCAATCTTGAGGCAGTGTTTTGCGCATGAACTGATGTTGGGGGCACAAATTCTGGGTCTTCGCGTTTCAAGGTGGCATACGATTTTGTTTTCGCGTACTCGATATGCTATAGCGTGCACCGATGGCGATCACTTGTTCGAATCAACGACTTCCAGAGACCAAAGTTCATGAGATGGACCGCGCACCATCGGTTTATCATAGAAGACGATACCTTCGCACGCTCGCAGTGCAGCGGTCGCCCCCGCCAAATCACTGAAGACGATGAAAGCTTGGCCTCTCATCTTTTGTGTCTTGAGCGCCACCACGTCGAGAACGCGGCCATAGGTGGTGAAAAGGGCAAACAGCTGCTGCCTTAGCTCTTCCTTCTGAACCTTGTCGTTAAGATTTTTGATGTACAGCGTCGTGTTGGGCTGCGAGGAAGACATGGTGGTTGAATGGCACAACAACCTGCCAGTTGTTCTGCCTAAGGCGGGCTGCCTGTAGGCAAAGTTCCCACGACCCCATGACTCTGAAATATTGATATGTGGTTTTTGCTGGGATTTATGTGATACAAGCAACGATCATAACCTACTTAGCAGGCGCGTGGCATGGGCTGAAATCTCTGTCTTTTATCTCTGCTCATCTCATACCTCTGCCAGCAGACACCTCGCGCCCGCGTACAGCGTACAGGACGTCTCCCGCAAGTAACGGTACAAGACGACCGACAGGACCCGTCGAGCACCGTGAGGACCACGCAGCGTGCTGTGAGTACCACTGGTCAAACTTCCGCTGTCACCAGAGCTCACAGCAACCACGACGCAACTTCTAGCTTCTGAGTCGTCGCCCGCATCCTCGTTCTCAGACCCTAGAACCTCCCCCGCTTATGATTTTCTGAAGTGACACGGCGAATATACCACCATGAACACTGCAAAAACACCTGAATGGCTACCTTCATTCGTCATTCCCTTCGTTACTCTGTCCTATCCTGTCGCCCGACCGGCAGCGCCGGACTCTTTTAGAGACTCATCGTACTATGCTATCGGACGGCTGGACTTCTGTGTCATTGTGTCCTGCATCGTTGTCATGGCCGTACTGCGAGACGTGTTGCGTCTGTTTGTTTTCGAGCCGTTTGCAAAGTGGTATCTGACGCGACAGCTGCTGCTATCGAAGAAAAACGCGCGGGTGAATGGAAACGGCCAAGCATCCAAGGCAAACGGAGTAGCGAACGGCCATGCAGCGCGTGGTGATTCTCTGACAATCACGAAGCAGGAGTCCAAAAAACTACGTAGAAGTACCCTTCGTTTCGCGGAGCAGGGCTGGTCGGTGGTGTATTATACCTTGCAATGGTTTTTTGGACTGGTGCGCGATGCTTTCTCCACCTTCACCACGCGAATTACTTGAGCTTTCTGCAGTACGTTCACCGCAATCTCCCGACGAAGGTCATGGATCCCGTAGACGTCTGGATAGGCTACCCTCACCTACCCCTTGCTGGCCCTATCAAGTTCTACTACTTGCTTCAAACCGCCTTCTACCTTCACCAAATACTTATTCTGAACGCCGAGGCCCGTAGAAAAGATCACTGGCAAATGATGACTCACCACATCATCACAACAGTGCTTATGCTTGGAAGCTACTTTTATAGTTACACCCGTGTCGGATGTCTTGTCATGATGTTGATGGACTTGTGCGACATATTCTTGCCAGTAAGTCCCCATGCGCTCAATTTGTCAGTTGTCCAGCTAATGGCATGCCTTTTTGTCACCAGCTCGCGAAAATGCTCCGTTACCTTGACCTCTCGATGCTATGCGACGCTGCATTTGTCACATTTATGCTTTCGTGGCTAGTGACGCGTCACTTTCTGTTCCTGTTTACCATCAAATCCGCTTACTACGACGCGAGACGCATCATCCCCCTTGACTGGAACTATGAGACCAGTCACTTCATGACAGAAGGGGTGGCGATTGGTTTCATAGCTATGCTAGTCACTCTCCAGGTAACTACATCTTTCTGCCGACTTAATCAGGGTTTTAGCTGACGCTTCCCTCGACGTGCAGATCATCCAACTAGCTTGGTTCGGCACGATATGCAATATAGCATACAACGTTGTCATCGGACGAGGCGCGGACGACTCCCGTAGCGACGAAGAACTGTGAGTTTGTTTGCTGTTTGTATTCATCTTATGAGTCACTGAGTCACAAGTTCCTACCATAGTGATGGCCTAGACGACGATAACGAGAAGAAAAATCAGTGACCGCCAACGATAACTTCTGTGATACGCTAGCAACTGACGGGATTTATGATACCTGGATGATCAGTTAATAGCATTTAGTGTGTTATAGTACGTACAATGTCCATAATGCTACCATCTTCTTGTTCTCCTCCCGCAATCTGAGTAGTACTACTGTGCCTTCCTTATCGGGCCCATCGACTTTCGCGCAGTGTGTTTAGACGCCGCCAAGGCAGGTGGACTCGGAGAGAGAGCCTCTGAGCAACTCAGCCACTTGCTGGTTTGCTTCCACATTCTACTTGGCTCTCGCCCTTACAACCTCTCGTCCTACTCTTGACCCTACGTACGCACAACACACACTCGGCAGGGGACCTCAGAGCATGATGGCTGGATTTATGAGCTATTTCGGGGGCCGTCGAGACGCAAAGCAGTCCTCACGAGATGCCATTGTCACTTTGAGGCAGCAGCTGCAGATGCTCGAGAAGAAGGAGGAGCACCTCCAGAAGAGGATCGACGAGGATTTGAAGAAGGCAAAGGCGAATGCTGTCACGAACAAAGCAGGTCAGTTTCGCGCCCCCCACCACCTCCCCTTTGGTGGTGGTGGGCTAGCATTCCTCGGCGGGTTTGTGTGTCTGATGCACTAGGGCTGTGATACTCAGTCGCGACGGTGGCACTGAAGGCGAAGAAGGCGAAGGAGATCGAGATGGAGCGACTGCAGGGCACGCGGTTCCAGCTCGAGATGCAGATAAATACATTGGAGAGCGCGAGCTTCAATGCGGAGACGATGGCGGCGATGAAGAAGGCTTCGAGTGCACTCAAGGATATTCACGGGAAGCTGTACGTTCATCGTATCGCGACCAACCCGGTGCTACCCTGTAACTGACATGGGGGTTCTGCTTTTCACAGTACGATTGATAAGGTGGACACGACGATGGCGGATATTCAGGAGCAGACACAGTTGGCGAACGAGGTGTCGGAGGCAATATCGAGCCAGGGATACGCGGGGATTGACATCGACGATGCAAGTCATCCTTTGTTATCCGGTCATTATTGCGAATGACATGCTCACGCCATTCTTTGACAGGAGGAGCTGAAGCAGGAACTCGCGGATCTGGAACAGGACGAGCTGAACGAGCGACTCGCAGGGGCAGAGCACGTACCAATACACCATCCAGCTGGTGCAAGCAGATACGAAGACAGTTCGTCCCTCTCATGCACTCCCCGTCCGATCTATGTCCACTGACCATTTTTTCAAAAATTAGAAGCCAAGCAGACGGAGGAAGACGACGAAGCGGTGCAGCTCAAGGAGCTACAAGCTGCCTTGGCCATGTAATCAAGTTTTCGCCCATACGTTCTTGTACATGTCACAGTCTCCCCTCCTCCCCCTCACAACGTCGGACATTTACGTCGCTACACCCCTTGGACGTGTTTCGCATGTGTACTACGGCACAAGGTACCCTGGACCTCTTAACCACAGGCTTTCCAACGCAGACCTTTTTGATCGCCAGTTGCCCAATTCCCCTGCTCCTACCTACACTACAAACGTCTCTCTCTCTCTTTATCTATCGCTCTCTTTCTCTGTCTTTCTCCTTTCTCTCTTGCCAAGTGTGTAATTAATACGTCGCAATCATCTGAATGGCCAGCTGTACGTTCTACTTTTACCAACATAGCGTCAATGCCGTGCGCGGACCATAGACTCTGTAGAGCAGGGCTTGTTTTCAAATGCATTGGACTTCACGACGAAAGGTACGCTATGTGACACAAACACTCCAGACACCGACCGTTCCAACAGTAAGTATTACGAGCTATCGATTCATGTAGAATAAACAACTCGAGAAAGAACTCGGGGTAAATAGACAAATACTTAAGTGTGCGTGTTTGTATGAGCAGAAGGACATTGTCCGTGGGTTAGTTGCTTTGCTACTTGCTGTATGTATGTTCGCGTAAGGGAGAGGGAGATTGACGGGGGTATGTAGCTAGTGTGACCAACGAATGGGGCGTGCAGGATGACCGGATACAAAGAAAGTTGGGAGTCGTCCTTAACGGTTGAAGATGAGAAACAGGAGTTGATGTCCGAGCTCTCTTTCCTTCACCGCCAAGTCCTCTTGACTGTGGGCGTGCCGCCTTTCCACGCGATGTGATGGAAAAGATGTATATGTGGATAAGTACAACGACTCGCAAGCAGCGTGCAGTCAAAAATGAATCAAGTTCTCGCTCTACGCCACGCCCACGATTGACTGAGGCGTCCAGGCAGTTTATGCCCCCGAAAGAGAGACTCGTGTCACGAGACGAAGCCGAACCCGCGGATGCCAAGCACGCGGCGGACGTCACTGGTAAATCGGAGCGAATCGAGCACAGGTAGGAGGTCAAGCAGCGCCTCGTCGTGTGGATCATTTGTCCAGCCTTCTATTGGTATGCCGTTCGCTGCAATGAAGGGAGAATACCACGTTGTTAACACACGGCGACTCGAGATGATTAATGGAGCGGAGATGACGTACATTCATTCATGCTATAACATATAGGTGAGTTGTCGACGAGACAAACTCGGGAGAGATCCTGCTCGATTATCGATAGGTCCTTGGTGTAATAACCATTGGGCAGCTGGGTACATGACTGTATTCAAACGCGCAAGTCTTCGGTCAATCCGGCGCGGATACAAACCAAAATCGATGACAACTCACCTCTCTGAAGAGACGACGACCGAGGATCCCACTGCCCGCATCCAACCAGTCAATGACAGGATCGGCATACTCTTGCATAGATGCCGTAAATATAACGAGCGTGTACCATGAGGATACCTAGTGATCAATGGAGCGAGGATTCAAAGGCGACCGTCAGCATACTCATGTCGCTCAAGTGGAGAGCGGGCGAACACGAGTGGCACGCACCTTCCTCAAGAAATAGTCAACGAATGGCCGTTTGTAAACATGGTAGAGGGTGCTGCGACCACCCAGCACGACCTCCACCGTATATCCCACACCTTTATCTCGCCGGCCGAATCCTAAGCTGTTGAGGATGCCGGAGCCTGACGCGCCGTTGTCCATGGGACGAGATGTAGAATGTATGAGAGTCTCATCCAGATCAAGTACGAGTGTTTTGGGTAGATGTAGCGGCGGCCTCCGCATCACAGATCCAGGGGGCGTTGTTGTCCGACTCTGGTCGCCGATGCGAACAGATGCAAAGGAGGACGGAGGACCTGCCAATGGCGATGACGACGACGACGGCCGCGACGACGAATTCAAATCGAGATATAAAACACCTGGATCAGTGTTATTGCGAGATAGGCTCGGTAGTCCAGTCGCAGGTAGTGGTAATGGCGGCGGAACAGGAGTCGCTGGAGGTATGTGTAGCGGTGGCTTCTCCTGCTTGCCTTCGTCCTCCGTGTCCTTCTCATCCTCGTCGCTGACCTCCTCAGCGACAATCTGACGTGAGCCTTGCGGCTCCGGTTTGGCGGTCATGGATCGCCATAGCGCGAATGTGTAGTGCCAAAGTGACACCAGGACACGAACGAAGAATACGCGGTAGAATATGCTCTCCACTCGGTTTAGACGAGGCGGTTTGTCCGGCGAGGATATCGACGGACGTCTCGAGGGCGGATGTGAGCCCAATGCGGTAGAAGATGTCCGCGCAGTCGTATGTGGTGTGCTTGAGGATGAAGCTTCTGCTGGGTTCACACCCGCAGGTGAAGAGTACGACCGCCTGAGTAGCCAAGGGACAGCTGCAGCGCTGCTCAATGGCGTTGGGACGAACGACCTCTGAGACCAGGTATGGACGCGCTTCAGGGACGTCGATGCCTCTTGGTCACCTTCTCCGTAGAGCGGGGCATTGTCGAGAGAGGGAGTCGAGGGTGGCGTGCGTGCTGCTGCGAGAACATCGAGCTGACGGGAGATGTAGGTCAGGGAATTCATGCATGCACCTGTGGTCGCTGTTTTGTGTGACGAGCAGGATGTTTCCCGCTGTGCCCTGCGGCGTGTTCAGAGACTGGAGATGATGGTGAAGATGAGAGATTGAGGGTGATGGAACTGGATGCAGCAGGTCGACTCGTGGGCGGTGGCGAAAGCGCACACAGACGCGACAGACGCCCGTCACGAGCGAAGCATCTCCCCGACATCGTCTCACTTTTTATTTATTCTTCTCTCCTCTGTCTGCAGGATGACGGCTCTCGAGAGCTCAATGTGTAATTTTGATCAAAGCTACAGTACTGCATTCTTGATACTATGCTCGCTGTTAATCAAGTGCTGGTACAGCGTGGTAGATTCTTCAATTCATAGTACAAATACAAATACAACAGTACACATACCTGGTACAGCGTGGTAGATTCTAAAGCACGCTGTACCGGGTATTCGATCCTTTGAGTTCCCAAGCGCTCACGCGCTCACAAGCGCTTCCCCCGCCCTATTTCTTATTCCGTCCCATCGGGCGGGTCACCGTTTGACACCCCCCCTTGACCCGCGTCAAGTCCTAATAATCTCATCGCTCGTCCATGTAAAATGCGCGGGAGTGCTTTCGTAAATATGTCCGCGGTATTCTCCTTTCCTGGAACCCTGTGTACATCAACCAACCGTTTGTTGACGCAATCTCGAATGAAGTGAATCCGTATGTCAATATGTTTCATACGCGTGTGACCGTGTGGATTGTGTGTGCAGGCCACGGTGCCGTTGTTGTCGCAGAAGAGTGAAGTGGCGTGTTGTTGTGGATATCCGAGTTCATCGAGCAGCTGCCTGATGAACATAATCTGGCAGGCTGCGTGCGTACACGCGAGGTACTCCGCTTCGCACGAGGATAGGGCGACAACAGCTTGTTGTTTCGAGCTCCAGGAAATCGGCGAGTTTCCCATCATCATAATGTAACCGCTGATAGACTTTCTGTGTTCGCCTGAACCCCAGTCCGAATCTGTGAAGGCGCGGAAGATTGGGTAGGGGTGGTCCAGATGGCCTAGGACTATACCCGTCGATCTTGTTCCTTGCAAGTACCGTAAAAGATGCTTGGCAGCGACCCAGTGTTTTTCGCCGTAATTCGACATGAACCTGGCGAGTTTGCGAACGGCGAAGGCTATGTCCGGACGACAGGTGGTGGCCAGATACATCACTTTCCCGACTACCGCGCAGTAAGGAAAACCCTTTACTCTCTCGCGTTCATCTTCAGTTTTGGGACAGTCCTCGGAAGACAGTGTAGCATGAGGAGGTAAGGGAGTCAGGACGGCGTTGCAGTGCTCCATACCAAAAGTGCGCAGTATGGACTCGATATACGAATCTTGAGAGAGAACCAGTGTGCGTCGATTTCGCGTTCGTGTGACCTTGCAGCCTAATAGCCACTCGACGTCTCCGTTATCGGTGATCTCAAAACATGAGTTGAGTTGTTTTGTGACGAGGTCGGATTTGGCTTTGGAAGTGGAGGCAAGTAGTATATCGTCCACACTGGTGGCGGACATGGACTTCTGATCCTCGATGTCGCGGACATGTACGCTCCAATCGGACTGACACCTCCTGAATCTGAGCGACGTGTACTTCTCGTTAAACTCTAGATACCATGTCCGGCCGGCCTGTTTAAGTCCGTATAGTCCTTTGTGTAAACGCCAGTAGCCGGGTCCCGCAATCTCTGGACGTCGCATGTAGATCTCCTCGGAGAGAGGTCCATTGAGGAAAGCAGTTTTGATATCGATATGCCGTAGTTCTAAGTCCTGAAACGCTGCTAAGGCGAGTATGATGCGAATCGAGTCCCACCTCGCGACGGGAGCAAATGTATACGTGAAATCCTGGCCTGGAATCTGAGTGTATCCCTTGGCGACTAGACGGGCCTTGAACCGCGAGATGTGTCCATTGAGGTTGCGTTTGATGTGGAGAACCCATTTGCAGTCGACGGCCTTGCGTCCAGGCGGGATTGAGTCAATTTCCTCGTATACACCTTTTGCCTTCAATGCTTCGAGTTCCTCATAGATCGCGGCTAACCATTCTGTCCAGTAGATGCTCCTCTGCGCCTCCTTGATAGACTTTGGATCGGTGGCGTCGGGGTCGTCGATTGGATCTGAGACACCAAGGCATAAGGAATCGTATTTGGCGTCAGCGTGCAAAAGAATCGGTACAAGTTGGTCGACAGAGGACATGTGTACAAAAAGGTCCTTTCCGCAAGCGAGAACGTCTTGTATCAGTGCGTTCTGCACGTCCAACCCCCCCTCATTCGAGGTGGTGGGATTGAAATCCAGGTACCTGTTTGGTAATACAGGTACCCTTCGTTCACGTCGATGCGCAAGCGATTGGTTATGCAGGTCCTCGTGTCTATGTACACGAATTAGATGTAATTTTTTACATCATCGTCCAAGCGACTCACATAGTGACCATGTCGCTTTCCCGCTCGATACGAGCATCCGGCTGCGTAGCAGCATACCTAATTTCAAAATAGAAATTAAGTCCCCATGCATTTCCGTGCATGTCCAAGTCACTCACCGAGTGGTGTCATGACTTTCCGACCCGCGAGGAGTATACTCCGAAGGTCCAGGTACCAGAGAGTGTAGAGGGTTGTCGAGGAACCGATCATCAACATCAGTGATCAGATTGGTCCATAGCGGTGAGCGTTGTATGAGCAATGGAGTGGTTGTCGGTATGTGGTCGTGAAATGTGACGTCACGCCGTACTCGCACAGCATGGGCATGAGGGAACCAGATAAGATAACCATTAGCATCGGGTGCGTATCCGAGAAAACGACCAGATTCACCCCGAGGTTGAAATTTTGGCAAGTCATCCGAGTTTGTACGACGAGCCGTGACATGAGTGCCGAAGATGTGAAGGTATGATAGATTTGGAAGGTGTTTGAATACAAGGAAAAACGGTGTGGTGAAAGGTGGAAGGGCGGCCGGCACTTGAGGTGAACGGCGCAGAGGACGCCGAATGGCCAGAACCAATCTGACAAGTTTGCGTTGACTAGCATTGCCCGAGCCATAGAGGCGATAGTGAGATTTGCACGTTCTGCGACGCCATTCTGTGGGGACGCGTCAGGCACGATCTTCTCGTAGATGATTCCGAGTTGCTCGCAATAGGCGCGAAATGCGCCCTCGACATATTCAGGGGCATTATCAACTCGTATGATGGCGATTTTGAGATTGAGTAGACGTTCAAAAGCGGCTTGGAATTGTTTGAAACAAGCCAAGGCCTCGGATTTGTGTTTCAATAAGCTGACATAGATCCATCGAGAAAAACAATCAATGAAGAGGATGAAAAATTTGAAACCGCCGTAGCAGTTCGGCAATGGACCACAGATGTCGGTGTGAATTCTATAGAGAAGACGGTCGGCTCTGAGATCCGACTTGGCAGGGAATGGAAGGCGTTTAATGTTTGCACGAGCGCAGATTTCGCACGTCCGATGCGCGGAGGAGTCTATGGGTATTCCTTCAACTGCGCGATGAAGCCCTTTTACGCCTATGTGGCCTAGAAGGCGGTGTAAAAATCCTGTCCTTGTTCACTCGAAGAGGACGCGATAGTATTGACACGAGTATCAGAGATGCGGTCCGCTAGGCTGAGTGAGGGAGTTTGAGCGATGTTGTTCCCGGTCATAGTCGCATGTATCGGCGTCATGTGGAGTATATAGAGATTATTCGGCAATAACCTTCCATCAACAATTCCTTTCCCGTTGAGAGTAAGTTGCACCGTTCCATTTCCCGAATGACATTCAATTCCGCGCCTCTCTAAGCACCCTTGCGAGACGAGATTGAGACGTGCTGATGGAACATGTAGCACATTTGATAATCTCAACGAGTTGCTGACTCCGTCGTGTGTAGCGTTGAAATAAATATCTCCAACTCCAATCGCCGATGTAGCATGCGAAGTTCCGAAACCTTTTACCTGGATGGGCGTGATTGGTTTGTAATTGGTGAAGAACGCTCGGTTGGCAAAGATATGACAATTTGCACCCGAGTCGTGATAGCATTCTGCGTTCGTGATTTGACCTTCAAACGCAGCCCTGTTACAGGTGACATGGTTGATCGGATCAGAGAACGTGTTGAGGGAAAAGAATTGTCCGTGTGACAACGCGGCAATAACGGTATTGTCGGGTTGAGCCGAAGGATGATCCGTACGTGAGTCACTCGATGCGACATTGGCGATATTGGCTGATGATGGAAGTGCATGGTAATTGAGTTGTCTTTGACCTGTAGGGGGTGCCGATGCGGCTCTCTGAGAAGGATGTAAATGTATATCGCGCGGTCCTTTCCACCAGTACGGATACTGGCCACATTTTCCTCCATCGTAAGCGAAGCAATCTTGAATGAGATGCCCAATGGGCCGCGAACAATGAGGGTTGAGGCATCGAATCTGATTCTTCTCACTGTGCGAATGTTTAGCGCGTTTCGTGGGAGGAGCCGACGTAGCGGTAATGATGGGAGCGGTGCTTGCAGCGCGTTTCTTCTGAATAGAATTTACGCCACTGATTTGCGCGATGTACTCGGGTCCCTGTAAACCTTGTGCCCAGTCTTCTTCTTTGATGAGTTGAATGACGGCCGAGGATGACAGAGGTTTTCCCTCCTTGTCGGCAGTAACTAATTTCTCTCTGAGCGTTCGAGTGAATGCCCTCCAAGAATCATCGAGCGGTAGAAGATTCGCGAGTGTCTTCGCAAAGAAAACGTCGGGCATGCAATCCTTATCTTGATTGATGAGGTCGATATACATGTTGCGGATCTTCTCCGTCCACTTGGATACGATCAGAGTGCTGGAACATTTGTATCCCATGATTGCCTGATGGAGTGCTGCCGCCCTGAGACTGTTAACCGGCATATATTCATCATGTAGGGCGTCCCATGCGTCCTTGGCAGTTTTGCAGCTAGAAATGATGGGAATTTTATGTGTCGGTATCGCGCGAACGAGTAAAGATAGGACGGATTTGTTTTTCTTTAGCCACATGCTTGCCCTTTTTTCGGCTTCTTCGACATCCAAACTGTTTCCCGCGAGAAGTCTGGTCGAGTTCCTGAGCTTCGGAACAATGGGTGGCTTAGATTCATCAGATTCCTTGTCGATGTATTTCCACAAGTCGAGATCTTCGAGAATAATCTCGGACTGCATGGCCCATTGTACGTAGTCATTTGTTTCTCCATCGTCATGAAGTTTCTCGAGTTTAGCCTTATGATCCTTCGATTTGGAGTTCTCTGAGTCTGACATGTCGACAAGATAGGGGTTGAACTCGGATAGATGGATTTTATACAATGGATGAGCAACTACAGGGAGCCGGGGCTCATAACCTGTTAATCAAGTGCTGGTACAGCGTGGTAGATTCTTCAATTCATAGTACAAATACAAATACAACAGTACACATACCTGGTACAGCGTGGTAGATTCTAAAGCACGCTGTACCGGGTATTCGATCCTTTGAGTTCCCAAGCGCTCACGCGCTCACAAGCGCTTCCCCCGCCCTATTTCTTATTCCGTCCCATCGGGCGGGTCACCGTTTGACACTCGCCGAGGTCGCGCAGGAGAACGGTCGACATACTGCACATGTTCAGGCTTGAGCTGATCCAAGCTCGTCACCCCCAAAAGACGCATGCCAGTCGCGATCTCCTCTCTCATGACTGTGGGACGCAACACGCAACCGAGGGTCATGAAACAAATCGCAACTCATGAGGGAAAAGCCGCTCACTCTCGATAACCCGACGACATCCTTCCTCTCCCCACACGCCGTTCGCCCACAGGAACGGCCGTCCGAGACCCACACCACGCGCACCGAGACACAGCGCTTTCAGCACGTCTGTCCCACGTCGCACCCCTCCGTCAATGTAAACTTCTTGCTTTTGCAGCAAGTCAGGACGGCGCTGGTACATCTCGTACAAGACTGTCATCGGCGCTGGTGAACTTGTCACATTGTCAGAGCGATGAACCGACCCGAGTGCAGGAAAGGCTGTTCAAAAACCTGACGTACAAATCAAGCTCTCGGCCTCCGTGATTCGAGAGTATTATGCTCTGTACGCCGTATTCGAATGCTTTCTCTGCGTCCTAGGGGATTTCAAAAACCCGCATTTTAGAGGTGCGTGGTAATTGATATGACGGCGTTTCAGAGAGACGGGGTGTCACCTCTACACATTGAATACCTTTCAGGATCAAGGGCAATTTCGTCAGGCTCTGAATCCACGGTATGTCCTCCCCTGCATTATTAGCCCGTCAGAAAGCGCGCAAAGCACGACAACGTTCTTACAGCAAACATCTGGGTCTTGATATCCAGAGATAGCCTTGATAGAAGAAGCCACGTCTTTAGCGTGACGCAAACCAGGACAGCAAGTGCCACAACGACCCACAAGCGCAACGCCTTGTCCCTCAATTCCTCCGCCTTGCCCATGCGCAGGTCCGACCTAAGGCAGGCAACCACATCAGGCAAGTCCCCTACCGCAGCGCTCGGCGCACCGTAAATCCCTTTGACCGCTTGTCAATCTCGCGGTTACCAGGAACAGCAGCGTCAACCGTGAGCATGATCGCCTTGAACCCTTGCCCCTCCAATCCCCGAATGAGCTTTTCGCTCGCGGCCCTGTCTTTGTTCATGTACAGCTACGTACCGTCCCGACCGTCACAGATGGGTCAGCGCGCAAGGAGGGAATGAAAGGCGTTGTGGTCACTGACCTGGAATATCAAATTCTGTTCGGGTTTCTTCACGGACATGATCTCGTCGACTGAGCAGCTCGCGTTGTTCGAAATCTGCAGTGTGCATGATTATTGTGCATGCATTATACTATATGAGATGTTTGCGAGACAAGGGCGTGGGACTGACTGACACCTTGCAAGATCCCTTCGAAACCAGCCGCCCGCGTGAGGTTCATCTCTCCGTCTGGGTGCCCAAGTCGAGCGAGCGCAGCCGGAGAAATGAAGATGGGCATCGTACTCTCCAACCCACCAAACATCGTTGTCGACATGGATATCTTTGAAATTTTTTGCAGTCTGTCCGGTTTGGGTATGTATGTGTTCAGCAAACAAAAAAGGTAATGTTGTTCTCGCCTAGAACCACTACCCTTGCTTGGGCGGGTACTGTCTAGCTGGAATGAATGTGGAAAGTACTCACACCCTCGGTCTGAACCAGAACCGTTTGAACGCCTCGAAGTTTTCCCAGTACGTGTACTCGTCGTCGCCCGTCGAGCGGTAATACGCCCACGCCGTCTTCGTCAGCACCTTTTCTGCGTAATCCTAGCAATGACAAACCACGGCCGACAATAAACCACAGCACAGATAAGGAGGGAAAGCATAGATGTATCATTTGTGACAAGTGAATGAGTATATTGGAGCTAGCAAGAAGAAAGGACGTGCAACTCATACTTCGATGTCCTGCAGGTTCAACGCCGCACCTGGTTCAGGCAGTTGACTTCGAGCCTCTGCAATGCGTTTCTCTTCTTCAGTCTCCTCGAACATTTCTTGAGGCAGCGTCTCGGGGTCGACTGGACCCAGGTGCGCTTCCGGTGGAAGATGCGAAAGGATGTTGGGAGGGTGTATGGGCACGAATGATTTGCTGGGACGGGCATGAACGATTCGCGTGTTAGACATTGCAAAGCCACTTACGTAGCATCCTGTCCTGCCAATTGCAGGATCACGTCAGGACCGGCGGGGTGCCAGCGCAGCACGGACGTCGCGTCGTACACTTGTCCATCGATGATGACCCAGCAACTATCACGCGTATTATGCTTCTGAACCTCGTCGTACGAAATGTAGGGCGGTGCTTCCTTGGACTTTGGTGGTGCGTCGAGTGAGACGGGGTGCGTCGATTGGTACGCGAGCTGTCATGAGCGGCGCGGGTATGAACGTTGAGCAACGTGGTAGGCACGTACTGGGAGGTTGGGGACGTACGAAGGTACCCAGGAGCACGCCTCCGGTGACAGCGCCTGCGACAAAATGGCTGGGTCGTGCGCGATACCGCGGTCTCGTCGACGTCGACGCGAGGCGTACCCCCGAACGTCCACCTCTCCAGGTTGTCCTCGTCGTGTTCTTCAGACAAGTCCTTGCGAACATCTTTTGCTTGGTTTTGGCCTGTTTTTGCAACGTTATGTTGTCTTTAAGTCGGCCCTAGTTGGTTGCCTAGATATACAAGAGCAAAGCGAAGTCCAGAACCCAGCAGAGAGTGAAGGGGAAGCAAGCTAAGGAGTGCTCGAGGGCGACCTCGCCAGAGCCGGGAACAAGCAACGCGTAGTAGACGTAGACCTGGGTAACACTCAGCGCTAGTACAGTCCTTTCCAGACAACTCCTGTGGCTCAAAATCATGTATATATTCCCCAGCATTCAAACAATCTACTGTGCAAACGGAAAACAATATCACGGCACTTCAAGACATTCCCTACTTACCATGCGAGTTGTTCTAACCAGATGTTCCGCATCACCCCCGCTCTCAAGGCCTGAGCCCTGCTGGAAGTGGGAAACACCTAATAGGATCTCACCTGTCAACCGTCTTACAGGACTCCGGGTTAACCCTCCCTAGAATTGCCAAGTTTTTCAACCTCGGTCGGATCCATCGAGACCACGAAATATGTGAGGCAATGGAGAGGGTGTAGATCTCTGGCGATACAAATGTAAGAAACAAGCAATTATATGACGAGCTCGCCCTCTACACTCTTCGGCTCTAGACCGAGCCTGTCCAAGACAGCGTCGTACCTGTCGCGGTCTTTGCGCTTCAGATACTTCAGAATCTTGGCTCTTTTGTGCACCAGCGTACGAAGGCTTCGACGGCTGCCAATGTCATGTTTGAATTTGTGGATGTGATCCCAAACATTCCGTATTTGCATCGTCAAGATTGCAGCTGCACGTCGTACGTGAGCTGAATAACCAAATGCTACGCCCGTTGGTACACGTACCTTGCACTTCTGGTCTGCCAGTGTCGTTTGGGTTCCCATCTTCGGAAAACGCTTCCACACATCTCCGGCGGTTCTCGAAGGCGATGCCCTTCGCGTTCGCATTCCGCAGGTCAACAATCCGCGCGAGCATGCTGGCTTTATGATGCTCTAGCGGTCCATAGTACCCTTCTATTTCCTGCAGGTCATTCGGCGTGATCTGTGCATCCTCTCTAGCCAGGTCTCGTTGAAGCACTAAGCGATGTGCCTCAATGCTCATCTCTGGCAGCGTCTCAAAGAGCATTTTCTTCTCGCTTTCGCCAATACCGAAATTTGTGTACGTCGGCAGTTTGACGTCTCCTTCCTCTGGCTGAGCAGGTAGGGCGGGTGTTGCGCGTACATCCTCTTCTGACACCAGGATCTTCGTCAAGTCACAGTTCCTCCACTTGGATTCGTCCCCAGGTTTGTTTCCGAGTACGACGTGTGGTCGATTCAGACCAGCAGCTTTCTCTCGCGCAAGACGTTTCGCGAGGTTGGCCTTCGCCTCGGGGCTCTTCGCCTTAGCTTGCAGGACGGCGGAGGAATGGATGGACGCGAATTTCACTCTGCTCGTAGATGCTGTCATGCGCGAGCCTAAAATGGTAGAGCTAGTTGAGAAATCATGCATATTTAGATATATAACACGTACATTGTGCCAGCCGTCTTGCACTCAGCATCTCTGTTCTCCGTCGACAGCGTCGAATTTGTCTGCGTCACGTCGAATCTAGGTTTCATTGTTCAGGTCGTTCCGTGGCTTCGAACGGTCGATCGGGGTCCGAAACATTCCAATCGGAGTTATTTCAAAACATATAAGAGCCCCCAGCGCCGCTCCATGTAATTTTCCTCACACGAGAGATATGCCACGCTGGTCGACGCAGCTTTCCTCCACGGTCGAATACAGTGCCAGAGACCTCTTGGTCCTGTTCTCTCAAGACTCAGGCTACGGCTGAATCAGGCTAGGAAGTGTTGCAATTCAACTTTCGATATTGTGGCATGTCGATTTTTCCTGTAACACTCAATATCAACTTTGTACAGTACTGTAGCTTGTGGTCTCCAATGCAACTAATCTAAGTATATGTCAGAGGATTGACTTGACGCATTAAATAAAATGTGGACTATGAGGATTCTGTGCCATGATCATGAGGCCGAAATATGTAGACTTGTTCCAGTTTTGTTTTTGACCCATCTGACCCATCTGACCCATCTGACCCATCAGCCCAATGCACTGACTTGGCCTTGGCCTTGGCCTTGCCAAGGTCAGGCTTAACAACAGACTCCTTTTTTCCTAACATTGGCACTGAGTATATTTCTTCCTCAAATTCCTCAAATCTTGGCCCCTGCGGTCTTCGGCGCTTGTTCTGATGAGAGACATGCAGATGGTGCAGGTTGCCTGCACTCTGTTCCGCCAAGTAGGAGTGAATTGGATAGCGGGGTCCTGCATTTTTGTGTGGAATGGCAGACACAGTCACTGTATGGACTGTGCTGGTGATGACAGCAGCAAGCCAAATGAGAGGGATTAAGGAGTGCATGACAGTATTGGATGTCAACAGGCAATTGGAAAAGGGTACAGTAAGACAGCTAGCTGTAAGTACAGCTTCAGAAAAGTGACCCACAGGGTGGAGAGGGGCAACACAGACAGCACTTACCGACCAGCCACTGCAAAGATTTGTAGTGAAGAAGGGTGGTGGCAAAGGAGTTTATATATCTTGTGATTCACTTGCAGTGCTGGAGGCTCATTTGCCAATGAACTTAGGGGCTGGAAACACTCTACACTGCTCTGATCAATGAAGTGCAGTTTCACAATTCCAGTGCTTGTTGAAACACTCAGAATGCTGCCAAATTGAGCTATCAGATTGTCACAGACAGTCACAGATGAGCTTTTTAGAGCTTGGTTGCCAATGTTAGTGCTCTACAAAAATACCATCATAATGCAATATAATCTCAGAATATCATCAAATACCCATTAATTCACTCTTTTGTGTGGAAAATTTTAGAATCAGAGTACCATTCAGTACAAGACATTATATTACAATACCATACCTGTATTTAATGGTATTATAGAATATTATGCATGTAGAAAGTTTTAGGCACCAACACCTGTAACTGGAACCTGAGGCTATGTGTGTTTCATCTTTGTTTCCTCCACTTGTACAGCCTGCTTTCTACATTCTTTTAACAAGGTATCAAGAGAGTTGAGAGCGTTGAGAGAGAAGACTGAGGTGGTGGTCACACAGAGAGTTGGGGATCAAAAGCGATAGCAGTGCATTGATCAAAGTAAGTCTTATATACGGTAACTACGGCGCTAAGCGCGCGCTAAGTAGTACGAAGACAGAATAGTTAAACACTCCCCTTCAAGCCTGAACATGAAGTAGTTCATTGAAGTGCTTGAGTTTTTCGAGAGGTAGTGCTTTAGTAAGAGTATCAGCACGTTGATCGGCAGAAGGTACGTGGTGCACAGTGATGTACCCTTTAGTTACACGATCGCTGATGAAGTTCTTGTGAATGTTAAAGTGTTTAGTACGTTGAGAGTGTTGTTCCTCGGGGGAACGAACAATCGCAAGAGTTGACGCACTGTCGGTATATAGTTTGACAGGGTCCATAGTGCAGTTAAGTATTTCATCTATGAGGCTCTTCAAATAGATGGCCTCTGTAGACGCATGAGCAAGTGCATACAGTTCGGCTTCGGTGACCGATAAAGTTACAAGTGAACCACGCTTACTTGACCAAGAGATAAGCGAGTCTTGTATGTGAAAGTATAGCCCATTATTGGTTTATTGCCGTACGTAGTCATACCATCAGAGTCGGCATAACCTACGAGTGAAGTAGAAGTAGGGTTGGCTTGGTTTCCTAGGACAAGCCAGTAGTCGCACGTTCCCTTGAGGTAAAGGTAACACTGTTTAGCTGCAGCGTAGTGTTCCTTAGCAGGGTCAGATAAGTATCGTGCTAGTTGACCAGTGCAATAAGCAATGTCTGGTCGAGTACTGTCGGCGACGTAGCGTAAGCCACCAACAAGAGACATGTAGTGTGTAATGGCGTCAGCATCCTGACGTGGTTCGGTCACAGCACGGGGGGCTAAGTTGTGCTCGTGTACCATTGGTGTACGGCGTGAATGTTCGTGGTCAAAGTTGTATCGCTTAAGTATGTTCAGGATATAATCCCTTTGACGAAGCTTGATAATGCCTGCGGCTTTATCATAAGCAACTTCCATGCCAAGCATCCAGTGGATAGTTCCACCGTTAGTAAGTTCGACATGTTGTCTGAGTGCGATCTCAAATTTTTCGGCAACAGTAGTAGTGATAGTGCCAAGAGTAATGTCATCGACATGGACAGCAAGTAGAAGTATAAGTTTATCACCTCGATAGAGGTAGAAGACTGCATTGTCGAATTCACAACGCTTCAGTCCAAGTGCGAAGAGTATGTCGCATAGTACTTTGTACCAACAACGTCCGGCTTGCTTAAGGCCGTAGATAGTCTTCCGAAGTTTAAGTACCCAGCCAGGTGGCAGGTTCGGAAGTAAGTCACCAGGAGGTGGACGAAGATAAAGGTCTTCATCGTCGTGGATGTTACCGTATAAGTATGCGGACTTGATATCGAGCTGAGTAATCTCAAAGTGTAGTGAAGCCGCGAGAGTAAGTACGAATCGTAGTGAACTCATACGCGCAACAGGTGCGAATAAGTCATTCGAGTAGTAATCAATGCCGTCACGCTGGGAGTATCCTTGCGCGACAAGTCTTGACTTGAGTTTAGTGACTTTGCCGTGTTCGTATTTTGTTTTGTAAACAAAGCGCGAACCAGTGATGTTCGCATTTGGCGGCGGGATACAGTATTCCCAAGTGCCAAGTTGTTCGAGGGTATCAACCTCAGTTTTCATTGACTTGAGCCAGTCAATCTTGAGTGGGTGGTTAAGTACGTCTTTGTAAGTAACTGGATCACCGACGTCTTCAGCGTAGTATGCGTTGAATTCAGTCAAGTAGAAGGCAATGTTTGTATCGACTTCATCATAGTTTAAGCCTCGAGCTTTGCGCGAAGGCTTAGGCTCTCTAGTAGTACGCCTAGGACCAGAAGGGTCAGGCTCGTCGATGTCCATGGGTTCAACATGAGGATTCTCCTCGAGTTGAAGTTGTTTTTCAAGAGTAGGTTGTTCGATATTTGGTTCTTTCTCCCCTTCAATTTGTGCCGTAGAGTCAACAAATTGCAAGTTTCGTTCGACGCCTACGCGTGTTCCGAAGTAAACGTAGTGGCCTTTGGAATATTCAGCAAAGCCTATCCAAACGGCGCGCTTGCCTTTTGGCGCGAGTTTATTGGTTCGGTATTCGTCGTATACGATACACGGTTGACCAAACTTTTGAAGCGCATCAAGGTTCGCTTCAGTACCATAGCGTTTAAAGTAAGGAGTTTTGTATTGAAGAGGAGCACGAGGAGTGCGATTATAGAGATAAACCGCATGAAGCGCAGCGTACCACCATAACCGGTTTGGTAAAGCAGCTGTGTGTAGGTTTACACGAACCAAGTTCATAATAGTCTGGTGTGTGCGCTCAGCAACACCATTTTGTGCAGGAGTATCGTGCACAGTAAGCCGGGGTATAGTACCTTGTGACTTCAAGTAGTTTGTCATATTTGCACCAGTGAATACGCCATCGTTGTCAGATTGAAGAATCTTGACGCGAATATTGTATTGCGTAAGAAGCTCAGTAGAGAAGATAACCCATTGAGTGAAGGCATCATCTTTAGTTTTTAATGGCGCAAGTGTTAACCATCGAGTTGAGTCGTCGACAATAGTCAACCAGTACAGATAATGACCAGTAATCGACGCAGTGGGTAGTGGCCCAAAGATGTCGATATGAAAGTGATCACCGAAGGAAGTAGCCAACGGCGAAGTACGAGCTTTGGGGACTGGAGTACGATGAATATTATTCAAGATACAGTCCTCGCACGGAGTTTCTGTGCGGTCAGTGATATGAGTAGTAATGATAAGTTTGGACGTTTCAAGTAGTTTGTTTATCTGGAAATAACTGATGTGACCGAGTTTTTTATGAAGTTCAAGCATCGTTATACCAGACTTATGCACGCTTGCTAAAGAAGTCACGCGAGTAGAGTTGAGTGAATACAAATCGTGTATTTTTCGTATCACAGCTACACAAGACGCGTTCGAGTCATATATAGTACAAGTATTTGAAAAGAAAGTGAAGCGATAGTCAGCGTCCAATTTTGAAACACTGATAAGCGTAAAGGGTAGTTGTGAGTTATAGTAGACATTCTTTAGCATAAGTTGATTATGCGTACCATTTTCTTGTTCAACCTCCAGTACCATGTCGCCGGCGAGTTTGAGACTTATTTGCTCTGAGTTGGCAACAGTAAGTAAAATAGTTGGTACAGAGTGAACGTTGAAAAGTAAGTCACGATATGGTGTACAGTGTATAGTAGCACCAGTATCAATGACATGAACGCACTTGTCAGACGACGAAGTTGCGAACAGTGGAAGTAAAGTAGAAGAAATGGTACGAGGACTTACGTGCATCGTGACGTCCGAGTTGGAAAGAGATTTCACCCACGCGCTTGGGTGAGGGTTCTCGAGGACCTCTTCGTCCGAGTCAGCAGCGGCAGTGACGTTGGCCATGAAGCCAGTAGCAGTGGAAGAGCCGGCAGCGGCGGACTCTTTCTTCTTGCCTTGAGCGGCGGCGGCAGTGGATTTGCGAGTGATGCCCTTCTTTTTCATCGCAGCTTTGGACTTCTCAGTCCAGGGCAGAGGGCAAGTCGGCGTCATGTGGCCAGGCTGACCACAGTTGAAGCAGTTGCCCTGACCAGAAGTGGAGGGCTTGCTCGACGAGTAGGGGGCTGCAGCCGCGCGAGCAGTAGTGGTGGTTTTGGTCGAGCGTTCGACCGCGGCCTTGCCCTTGGCATGTGAAGCCGAAGGAGCATGAGCTTTGTCCTTAGGGACGAAAGTGGTAGGCCCCTTGGACTCGGAAGTCTTTGGGGGGTGCGTGAGTCGCCAGTTGGTGAACTCGCGACGAAGCTCAGCGATGAGCGCGTTGGGCCTGTAGCGGAACTTCTCTCCAGCCGGAGTAGAAGAACGCACGCCGACCTCGTAGTTCTGACGTGTGGCGGCGTAGGCAGGAGGGATAATCCCGACGATGGCTGCGTAGAAGATATGGTCGGGAATGTTGACACCAGCAGCGATAAGCTTGCTGCGGATATTAGTGGCGTCGTCGAGCAGCTTGTCCATCTCGTAGATAGGACGACGAAGGTGGAACAACTGGTAAATTTCGTTCGCGTCAGACACAGTGGTCTTCGGATCGTAACGTTCACGCAGCTTGTCCATGAGTACGTGGGGCTTGTACTCGTTGAGATAGTTAGCCATGACCGAGTCAGAGATATGACCAGTCAGGACGTTGAAAACAGCCCGCGTAACCTCTTGAGGTACGGTCAGACCACCTCGGAGTGTGTGAAACTCCAGTATAGTGGACATAGCGGTCTCGACGCGGAACTTCCACATCGGCCAAGTCTCAGCCCCAGTAAGTTTGCCAACATCAGAGAAGGCTTTGTTGATGTCGCTGAGCGACATAGTGAAGTTGTTGTCGTGGCCAGGTGGCACAGACAGAAGTTGCGACACTTCGCGTGTCGACCTAGTGCCTATAGAGCTAGGCGGAGGCGGCGGCGGCGAGCCACCAGGAGAGCTGCCCGGAGGAGGGGGAGTCGTCGGACGGCGAGCAGGACGCTTCTCACGTCGTCGTCGAGGCCTCTCATCCTCATCCATACGGTCGTCGTCACTGTCATTGTTTCCTCCATGAGGGTGACGACGGCGATCATCATCGCGAAGAGTATCAAAGGGGGTGCGACGGCGATCAGCTGGGGGAGCAGAGACATGGCGAGCACCTGGGATCGCCTCACGATCCTCAGAGCTGGAAGAGTGGTTGTCGTTGTGACTGGGTTGGGGTTCGACGTCAGGGACGTTAGAGTTGGATGGTCCAGCTGAGGGAGCATCGGTTTTTGTGATAGTTGTGGCAGACATTGAGGGAGGAGGTGTAGCAGGAGCAGGAGAAGGAGTAGGAGTGAAGATGGGAGTTGTCCTGCGAGTGGTGGTTGTTCTTTGGCGGGGTTGAGCTCTAGTACCCCTGAGGAAGTTGGTTTGGTGACGCTCTCTAGTGGAGCGACGAAGTTGAGCTTGATCAGCGAGATCAGAGCTCATAAACAGAGAGGAGTAGGTGTAAAAGTGAAGTAGAGTGAAGA